>JAJJMF010025327.1:0-17556 GCA_022058775.1 Vitis hybrid cultivar | reverse complement strand
TTTCGGTTTTCTTGTATAGGAAGAAACAGAGATGAGGAGGGTTCTTGGGAAAAGCTGTAATTTATTATTATTATCATTATTCTTTTGTAAACTCTGATTGGTGCAGTTTAATAAAGGCTTTAGGTACTCAGTATGGATGTAGATCAAGTTGATCGAACCACGATAATTCTCTTGTGTTCTTGATCTTGGTTGAATGTGTGTAAGCTATTTGATTTTATTCCTAAGAGAAGTTCTTTATAAACTGGTAGTCTCTTTCTGGTTTAGTTTTTGCTCTATTAGTCCCTAGTTCAAGATTGTTTCTACAACAATTGGTATCAGAGCCTTTGGGTTATAATGGGGACTGCAAAGTTCGATGTAGAAAAGTTTATAGGAAGAAATGATTTTGGTTATTAAGACTAAAGATGAGGGCATTGTTGGTTCAACAAGGGCTCCAAGATGCCTTACTTGCAGAGAAAAACCTCCCAAGTACCATGCAAGAAAAGGAGAAGGCAAAGTTGTTGGAGAAAGCTCACAGTGCCATCATTCTTTCTTTGGGTGATACTGTGCTAAGAGAGGTGGCCAGAGTAAAGTCTGCAGCTGAGTTGTGGCTCAAGCTAGAGAGCCTATACATGACCAAGTCATTAGCAAACTGATTACATTAGAAGATCAAGTTATACACATTCAAGATGACCCCAAGTATGTCAATTGAAGAGCATTTTGATCACTTCAATAAGATAATCTTGGATTTGGAAATTATTGATATCACAGTATCAAATGAAAATAAATCAATTTTGTTACTGACTTCTTTAGATGCATCATACACTAACTTGAAAGAGGCCATAATGTATGGGAGAGATAGCCTGACCTTTGATGAGGTGTAGTCCATTTTGCATGCTAGAGAATTACAAAAACAAGAAGAATCCAAGGATGAGTAGGGTGAGGGTTTAAACATCAGGGGCAGATTTGACAAACGAGAAAAAAAGGGTAAGAATTCAAGGGGCTAGATCAAAATTCAAGACCAAGAAGTTCAAGTATTTTATCTGTCACAAGGAAGGGTACGTCAAGAAGGATTACTTGGATATGAGACAAAACACAGTCAAGAAGACCATGATTTTGGATGGATATGATAGTGCTGAGGTGCTGAATGTGGTAGAGGTGGACTTGGGCAAGGAGTGGATACTTGATTCAAGGTGCTTTTTTCACATGTTGTAGACCCTCCATTTTGTTCTCCTAGCACATGTCCTACTAGGTATTTGTTCGATACTTTACAACAATTTCCTGGTGGCTCATTGCTACTCGTGTAGCCTATCTTTTCTAAGCCACCTTAGAGACTTTGGTTGAGGGATTTACCTAATCCCATTGTGACTCTTAGCAACCCTATTTAGACTTAGGATCATTTAAGAACTCTAAGCCCCTTAGGCACCTTAGGCTCACTTAGGCACCACCCTAAGCCCACTTAGGTACCACCTTAGGCTCACTTAGGCACCCTAGGCCCATTTAGGCACCCTAGGCCCACTTAGGCACCCTAGGCCGAGTTAGGCATGATTACTACTCAAAAATTCCTATTTGATAGCCTGTAATTAACTCTTTTAAACACTTTTGAGTAGTAGTTATCACCTTTTAACCCAATTAACATATTAAGGACCCTTGCAATCAATTCTAATCAAATTGTGTTAAGTTTTGGTGTTTTGATAGCTTTTTTATCACCAAAGCAATCAGAGATTGAGGAGAGTTCTTTGGAATCCATGGCAAAGATGTCCGGACAAGGCGTCCGAACACACCATTGGAGAGTGGCGAAACGTGGGCTGTAGCAAGGCTTGCTCGCTTTAGTCAATGTTTTCCATCCGGACAACATGTCCGGATAGGATATGCTATCGTCCGGGTGTAATGTTCACGAGTGCCGTGTGCTTCTCCCTGAGAGAGTCCGGATAGCATTGCGCCATCTTTCCGCTTGGGGAATCCGGATAGCATTACGCCGCCTTTCCGCTTGGGGAATCCGCATGGAGTTGATCCGGATAGCCTGGCGGTGCGGGACATTTCATATCCGGAATTCTGTGCGCCGACATTTTACATCCGGATATCTCACAGCCGGATGGGAGAGGAGGATGTTTCAATTTCTCCGGATAGACATATCCGGACCTTCTGATAGCGCTTACCTGCAGAGTTTTTTTCTCTCAGTATGCAATGCAACGGTGTTCTCCTGAAGCTTCTTGATATTTCCAACCGACATTTTGAGATATTTTGGGATATTTTGCTTTAGATATTTGATGTCTAAATCCCCAAACTCTCCTTATAATCCACCTATCATAGGATTCCTTCGTCTTTAAGTAAGTAAAAAGGGTGAATAACCTCATATATATAGTTTGTAATTTTCTTTACAATGATCAATTATGTAATCAGGGGAAGAAAGAAATATATTTCACAGAGCATTTGCTCTATTTTTCCTTCATATAATTATTTTCTCGTTAGTTTTCTTACTAGCCAAACAAGCTCTGAGGAAGTTTCCTCAGAGAATGAGTGGCTAGACTTTTAGTTCCTTGGAGTTAAGGTTGCCGGGAAAGGTTCCAAGTGCAAGAATTAGTAGCTTTGTGGTTTCAGTCATTAATGAAGAGAAAGTGTGATCCTTTAATGATTTCTATGTTTTTAGTTAACTTAAAACACCTTCAAGTCACTTGAGCCAACACTTGGTAAGGCACATGATCTCCGTCCATGGAGATGCACTTGTTTATCTCTTGCGAGTTTTTGGGAAGTGACTTGGAGGTAGGATTTTCTAGAATTGCCAACACTTGGTAAGCTTTTGGACTCCAAGGAGACATCCATTAGTTATCTCTTGCGAGCTTGAGAAGGGAAGTCCAAGGTTAAAGATCACCTTGAATGGAAAATGCTAGGTGAGAGGCACGAGCCATTGCAAGTTGCATCAATGAGAGGGATTTAGTGTTTGAACCCATTAAAGGGAAGCAGTTGTACCGCACTGGTTAGAGAATTGACTATATGTTAATTCTCTAATGCGAGGAAATGAACCAAATGACCGGAGCTCTGTTTTTGCATAAGGAACCTCCCCTGTGAACCTAAACCTCCAAGGAATGTTTTTCTTCATAAGTAATTTCAATTACTTTCTTTTTGGTTAGTTTAAGACCAAACCCTTTTCACTCAAACATCTTTATGTTTTCTTTTAAAGCTAACCTTGAAATGAAAAAGCACCAACTTAACTTTGAATTGGTATCAGTTGTGAATTGAAAACCCTTCCCAATGAACGATCTCAGAGCCACTATGCTATAGTAGCTTTGTCTTTGCTACCCTAGTTCATGGTGTAATAGGTTATAAATTTTGTTGATTACTACCTCAATCAAGGAGCACCAACTGGACATGAATCAACTAAGACACCAATTGGGCACGAATCAAATGGCGCCGCTGCCGGGGAAGGTGCCAACTTCATATTGATATTATTTCAGGGTACTTGTGGTTTTCATCACATGTTTGGTGAGTTTTCTCTCATTTTACTAACTCTTTTAGTTTTTTTTTCTTTTTTCCTTTTACTCGTTTATATTCTAGCATAGTTTTTAATTTAGTTTTAGTTAATCGAACTCTTTTTGGTAGTTTTGTTTTTTGTTTTCCTCTGTTTTTGTTTTTCTTTCTTTGTTACAGTTGATACTAGTTGTGTATGCCAAAGTGGATACGAGATTGTGGAGGAAGGCTTGTTAAACTTGAAACACCTCATAACAAGGTGTTGGAAGTAATCTTGAACATCATGGAAACTACACCTGAGGATCAGCAAAGTCACCATGATCATCAGGACAATCCCAATGAATTCAGATCAATGAGGGACCGTATGCATCCACCTCGTATGAGTGCACCATCATGTATAGTGCCCCCTATAGAGCAGGTAGTGATTAGACCCCATATTGTGCCACTTCTGCCAACTTTCCATGGAATGGAAAGTGAGAATCCTTATGCCCATATCAAGGAATTTGAAGATGTTTGTAATACACTCCGAGAGGGAGGAGCTTCCATCGACCTGATGAGGCTTAAATTATTTCCTTTTACTCTAAAGGATAAGGCTAAGATTTGGCTTAATTCTTTAAGGCCAAGGAGTATCCATTCTTGGACTGATTTACAAGTAGAATTCCTCAAGAAGTTTTTTCCTACTCACAGAACAAATAGCTTGAAAAGACAAATTTCTAACTCCTCAACTAAAGAGAATGAGAAATTCTATGAGTGTTGGGAAAGATACATGGAAGCCATTAATGCTTGTCCTCACCATGGCTTTGATACATGGCTGTTGGTGAGTTATTTCTATCATGGGATGTCTTCCTCAATGAAGCAACTCCTCGAAACAATGTGTGGAGGGGATTTCATGAGTAAGAATCCTGAGGAAGCTATGGATTTCTTGAGTTATGTAGCTGAAGTCTCAAGAGGATGGGATGAACCGCACAGAGGAGAAGTGGGAAAGATGAAGTCTCAACCAAATGCTCTTCATGCTAAGTCTAGGATGTACGCCTTGAATGAAGATGATGATATGAAAGCAAAATTTGCAGCTATGACAAGAAGAGTGGAGGAGCTAGAACTGAAAAAGATGACTAAAGTGCAAGCTCTTGCTGAAACACAAGTGCAAGTAAAGCCATGTTCTATTTGTCAATCTTATGAACACTTGGTGGAGGAGTGCCCTTCAATTCCAATTGCTAGAGAAATGTATGAAGAACAAGCAAATGTCATTGGATAATTCAAGCCCAATAGCAATGCTTCGTATGGCAATACTTATAACTCAAGTTGGAGGAATCATCCAAATTTTTCATGGAAGCCAAGAGCACCTCAGTACCAACAGTCGGCTCAACCATCTCAACCATCCCAACAAGCTTCAAGTCTTGAACAAGCAATAATGAATCTCAGCAAGGTTGTGGGAGATTTTATTGGAGAACAAAAATCCATCAACTCTCAACTCAATCAGAGAATAGGATGGACGGGATGCAAAATGACTTATCTCAGAAGATAGATAATCTCCAATACTCAATCTCAAGGCTCACTAATTTGAACACAGTGCAAGAGAAGGGTAGATTTCCTTCTCAACCTCACCAAAACCCCAAGGGTATCCATGAAGTGGAAACTCATGAGGGAGAATCTTCACAAGTGAGAGATGTTAAAGCCTTGATCACTCTAAGGAGTGGTAAAAAGGTTGAGTCACCAACACCCAAGCTATATGTTGAAGAGAAAGAAGAAGAAGAGACAAAGAAGAGAGAGCAAATGAAAGGAAAGAAGAAAGATATCAATGAAGAGAAGGAGGACCGTGATTCAACAGTGAATGCACATCCGGAGAAAGAGCTTATTAAGGAAGAATTGATGAAGAAACGCACATCTCCACCTTTTCCTCAAGCTTTGCATGGGAAAAAGGGGATTAAAAATGCATCAGAAATCCTTGAAGTATTGAACCAAGTGAAGGTCAACATTCCATTGCTGGATATGATTAAGCAAGTTCCAACATATGCAAAGTTCCTAAAGGACCTCTATACTATCAAAAGAGGGTTGAATGTGAATAAAAAAGCCTTCTTGACTAAACAAGTAAGTGCCATCATACAATGCAAATCTCATTTGAAGTACAAAGATCCGGGATGTCCTACCATTTCAGTCATGATTGGAGGAAAGGTAGTGGAAAAAGCTTTGTTAGATTTGGGAGCAAGTGTGAATTTGCTACCATACTCTGTTTATAAGCAATTAGGACTTGGTGAATTAAAGCCAACATCAATCACCCTATCTTTAGCTGATAGGTCAGTGAAAATTCCAAGGGGGATAATTGAGGATGTTTTAGTTCAAGTTGATAATTTCTACTATCCAGTAGATTTTGTTGTTCTTGATACTGATCCTTTAGTTAAGGAAGCTAATTATGTTCCTATTATCCTTGGAAGACCATTCCTTGCTACTTCAAATGCAATCATAAATTGTAGGAATGGACTTATGCAACTTACTTTTGGCAACATGATGCTTGAGCTTAATATCTTTCATATGTCAAAGAAGCTGATAACTCTGGAAGAAGAAGAAGGTCCAAAAGAGGTATGCATTATTGACACTCTAGTGGAGGAGCATTGTGATCAGAATATGCAAGACGAGTTGAATGAAAGTCTTGAGGATCTTGAAGAAGGGTTGTCTGAAACCGCTGATGTCCTTGCTACTCTACAAGGTTGGAGGAGGAAAGAAGAGATCCTACCTTTATTCAATAAAGAGGAGGGACAAGATGATGTAACGGAAGAATTCCCGAAGCTCAATTTGAAACCTCTGCCTATGGAGTTAAAATATACATACCTGGAAGAAAATAACCAATGTCCTGTTGTTATATCTTCATCTCTTACCGGTCATCAGGAGATTTCTCTACTTGAAGTTCTTAAGAGGTGCAAGAAAGCAATAGGATGGCAAATATCTGACTTGAAAGGAATCAGTCCTTTGGTTGGTACACATCATATATATATGGAGGAAGAAGCTAAACCAATTCGTCAACCTCAAAGAAGATTGAATCCTCATTTACAAGAAGTGGTGCGAACTGAGGTACTGAAGCTACTCCAAGTGGGTATTATTTATCCCATATCTAACAGCCCTTGGGTGAGTCCTACTCAAGTGGTACCAAAGAAGTCAGGTATTACTGTGGTTCAGAATGAAAAAGGCGAAGAAATTGCTACACGCCTCACTTCAGATTGGAGGGTGTGTATTAACTACAGGAAATTGAATGTTGTGACAAGGAAAGATCATTTTCCACTCCCATTTATTGATCAGGTGCTGGAGAGAGTCTCTGGCCATCCTTTCTATTGTTTCTTGGACGGGTACTCAGGGTATTTCCAAATTGAAATTGATGTTGAAGATTAGGAGAAGATCACTTTCACATGTCCGTTTGGAACATACGCCTACAGAAGAATGCCTTTTGGTTTATGCAATGCACCTGCAACATTCCAAAGATGTATGCTTAGTATCTTCAGTGATATGGTGGAGTGAATTATGGAGGTTTTCATGGATGATATCACCATATATGGAGGTACATTTGAAGAATGCTTAGTAAATTTGAAAGTGGTTCTTAAAAGATGCATTGAAAAAGACTTGGTGCTCAACTGGGAGAAATGCCATTTTATGGTACGTCAAGGAATTGTCCTTGGCCATATCATCTCCGAGAAAGGCATTGAAGTTGATAAAGCAAAGGTGGAACTTATTGCCAAATTGCCATCCCCAACCACTGTAAAAGGAGTAAGGCAATTTCTTGGCCATGTAGGGTCTTACAGGAGGTTTATACAAGATTTCTCTAAGCTATCAATGCCTCTTTGTGAACTTTTGGCTAAGGATGCTAAGTTTGTCTGGGATGAAAGATGTCAAAAGAGTTTTGATCAATTGAAGCAATTTTTGACAACCGCTCCAATAGTAAGGGCTCCTAACTGGCAATTACCCTTTGAAGTAATGTGTGATGCTAGTGACTTTGCTATAGGAGTTGTACTTGGACAAAGAGAAGATGGGAAGCCCTATGTGATCTACTATGCAAGCAAAACATTGAAGAGGCTCAAAGAAACTACACAACTATAGAGAAAGAATTGTTAGCTATGGTGTTTGCTTTAGACAAGTTTCGTGCTTATTTGGTAGGGTCTTTCATCATTGTTTTCACTGACCATTCAGCCTTGAAATATTTATTGACAAAGCAAGATGCAAAAGCAAGGTTGATCAAATGGATTCTTTTGCTACAAGAATTTGATCTCCAAATCAAAGACAAGAAAGGGGTGGAGAATGTGGTAGTTGACCACCTTTCAAGGTTGGCTATAGCACATAATTCCCATGTATTACCTATTAATGATGACTTTCCCGAGGAATCACTTATGTTGCTAGAGAAAGCTCCTTCGTATGCTCATATTGCTAACTATTTGGTTACTGGTGAAGTTCCAAGTGAGTGGAAAGCACAAGACAGGAAGCACTTCTTTACAAAGATTCATGCTTATTGTTGGGAAGAGCCCTTCCTTTTCAAGTATTATGTAGATCAAATCATAAGGAAGTGTGTCCCTGAAGAAGAGCAATAAGGGATCCTCAGCCACTGCCATGAGAATGCCTGTGGAGGTCACTTTGCCTCTCAGAAAACAACCATGAAGGTCTTGCAATCAGGGTTTACTTGGCCATCGCTTTTCAAAGATTCCCACATCATGTGTAGGAGTTGTGATAGATGCCAAAGACTCGGGAAGCTTACAAAAAGAAACCAAATCCCCATGAACCCCATCCTTATAGTTGATCTTTTTGATGTTTGGGGTATTGACTTCATAGGACCTTTCCCAATGTCTTTTGGTAACTCTTATATATTGGTGGGAGTGGACTATGTTTCCAAATGGGTGGAGGCAATCCCCTGTAAACATAATGATCACAAGGTGGTTCTCAAATTTCTTAAGGAGAACATCTTCTTAAGATTTGGGGTGCCCAAGGCCATAATCAGTGATGGCGGTACTCATTTTTGCAACAAACCTTTTGAAGCCTTATTAGCCAAGTATGGAGTGAAGCATAAGGTAGCTACACCTTATCATCCTCAAACTTCCTGGCAAGTGGAGCTAGCAAATAGGGAAATAAAAAACATACTGATGAAAGTGGTGATTACAAGCAGAAAAGATTGGTCTATTAAGCTGCATGATTCATTATGGGCATTTAGAACTGCTTATAAGACTATTCTTGGCATGTTTCCCTATCGTATCGTCTATGGCAAAGCATGTCAGCTCCTTGTGGAAGTTGAATATAAAGCTTGGTGGGCAATCAAGAGGTTGAACATGGACTTGATCAGAGTTGGGGCAAAGAGGTGTTTAGACCTTAATGAGATGGAGGAATTAAGAAATGATGCTTACATCAATTCCAAAGTTGCAAAACAAAGGATGAAGAAGTGGCATGATCAACTAATCTCCAACAAAGAATTACGGAAAGGACAGAGAGTCCTACTTTATGACTCAAGGCTCCATATCTTTCCCGGGAAGCTCAAGTCAAGGTGGATAGGTCTTTTCATTATTCACCAAGTACATCTCAATGGAGTGGTGGAATTACTAAATTCCAATGGCATAGACACCTTCAGAGTCAATGGTCATCGCCTCAAGCCATTCATTGAACCATTCAAGCCAGAAAAGGAGGAAATCAACCTCCTTGAGCCACAGAAATCCTGAACAGAGAAGGGTTAGATGGACTTGGTTTCACCAAAGTCCATAATTTTTTTAAATATGTTAATTTTTAAGTTTTGTAAATTATTGGATTGTAATTTTGGTCTTAA
This sequence comes from Vitis hybrid cultivar, assembly GCA_022058775.1. Classification (NCBI taxonomy): domain Eukaryota; kingdom Viridiplantae; phylum Streptophyta; class Magnoliopsida; order Vitales; family Vitaceae; genus Vitis; species Vitis hybrid cultivar. Next base: position 8,327 of record JAJJMF010025327.1, on the reverse strand, counting down.
ATTATGTTAATTGTAACTAACTTTTTGAATGATTAAAATCAGGAGGAATTGCAAGAAAATCGAAAGAAGCTGCTCCCAGCTCATCAGAGCCATTGCAAGCTCCTCCTTTTGTTGATCAGCCTATGCCTCATCAGGAGCCTCCTATAGGAGAGACAACTGAGCCATTATTTCCACAACATCACTTCATGTCTCTAAGAGGTACCACTTCCTCCCTATTTTTCAATCACTTTTGTCACATTGAGGACAATGTTCAGCTTGGTTGGGGGGAGAGTTGAGGAAGGAAGTTTTTTGTTATTAAATGCTAAGTTATATTGGTAATTTAGTTGCTTTTTGCTTAATTTTTTAAAAAAATTTAAAGTTTTTATTCTACTCTCCATGGTTATTAAGGAAAAAATTCTAAAAATTGAAATGAGAGAAATTGAATTTTTACTTGACTTAGAGTTTGTATTATGCTTACTAAAGTTGATGAATTGTTAAAATTTCTATTGAATTCAACCTTAGTTCTTCCACTTTAAGCTATTCACACATTGTGCAAAATAGGTTCCGATTATAAGATGAAAAACTATTTCCCTCTTGACTTAGGAAAATTTTAGACTTGGTACCTTTGACCTCAATTAATAGTGTTGGGACACCTTGTAAAAGGCCAATGAGCCTTTGAAAAAAAGAATAAAGAAAGAAAGAAAAAATGTTTACTTGCCTTGAAACCCGAGCAAGGTCTGAGGGGTATATGGTGAAAATCTTTAAAACCTAGTGCCCTAAGCCTTCATTGGTTGGGAGTCATCGACCTCAATGCTCATTACAAGGGTGAATAGGTGGAGTTTAACATACTGTAGGTGCTTGGGTATTAAATTCTCAAAAGTCTGGGGTAAAATCCGAGGAGTTAGTGGTTGAAAGATCCTTAAAACTTGATGCCCTAAACCTTAATTGGTTGGGAGTCATCGATGGACCCCCATTACATGGACAATTTAGAAAAGAATACCTTTAGCCTTGTACTCCTACAATGAAAAAAAAAATTTGTGAAAAAAGAGGTGCTAACCTATTGGAGGTTGATTAGTTTGCTAAGCTGTGAAAAAGAACTAGGTTGGGGGGAGAGGTTAGTTTAACATACTATATTCGGAAACTAATAAATAACACTTAGATTTTTGTGGAAGAGTAAGGTTTGACCCTTTGGAAGTGGAAACTCTTTTAAGCTTAAATTTGCATAATGCCTTCTCTTTAAGAATTATGATTAGACAAGTTATTTGATAACTCTTGTTGAAGTTTGAGTTTTATTTCTTTAATGTTCCATGTGAGAGTTAGATCATCATGCCACTTGAAAATTGTTTTTTTTTATCAGCATGATGTTGTAAATTATAGTACTGTTTATTTTTATTTTTCTCTCCTTCATTGCTAAGGGACTAGCAATATGTCGGTTGGGGGGAGTGATTACTACTCAAAAAGTACTATTTGATAGCTTGTAATTAACTCTTTTAAACACTTTTGAGTAGTAGTTATCACCTTTTAACCCAATTAACATATTAAGGACCTTTGCAATCAATTCTAATCAAATTGTGTTAAGTTTTGGTATTTTGATAGCTTTTTGATCACCAAAGCAATCAGAGATTGAGGAGTGTTCTTTGGAATCCATGGAAAAGATGTCCGGACAAGGTGTTCGGACACACCATTAGAGAGCGGCGAAATGTGGGCTATAGCAAGGCTTGCTCGCTTTAGTCAATGTTTTCCATCCGGACAACATATCCGGATAGGATATGCTATCGTCCGGGTGTAATGTTCACCAGTGTCGTGTGCTTCTCCCTGAGAGAGTCCAGATAGCATTGCGCCGCCTTTCCGCTTGGGGAATCCGGATGGAGTTGATCCGGATAGCCTGGCGGCACAGGACATTTCATATCCGGAATTCCGTGTGCCGACATTTTACATTCGGATATTGATTCGTCCCTAGCAGCTGCAGTGGCAATGGCACCATTTGATTCGGGGTTCGATCCCCGGCAACGGCGCCATTTGATTCGTGCCCAATTGGTGTCTCAGCTGATTCGTGTCCAGCTGGTGCTCCTTGATTGAGGGATTAATCAACAAAATTTATAACCTATTACACCATATACTAGGGTAGCAAAGACAAAGCTACTATAGCATAGTGGCTCTAGGATCGTTCACTGGGATGGGTTTTCACTTTGCAAATGATATTAATTCAAAGCTGAATTGATGCCTTTTCATTTCAAGGTTAGCTCTAAAGGAAAACATAAAGATATTTGAGTGAAAAAGGTTCGGTTTTAAACTAACCAAAAATAGTAACTGATTTTACTTACAAAGAAAAGATGTTTCTTGGAGTTTAGATCACTAGGCTCAGGTTCCTCATACAAAAAGGGAGTTCCGGTCACTTGTTTATTTTCATCGCATTAGAGAATTAACATATAGTTAATTCTCTAACCGGTGTTGTACAGATGCTTCCCACTAATGGGTTCAAACACTAAATCCCTCTCACTAATGCACCTTGCAATGGTTTAAGCCTCTCACTAAGCCTCAACCATTCAAGGTGATCTTTAACCTTGGACTTCCCGTCAAAAGCTCGCAAGAGATAACTAATGGATGTCTCCTAGGAGTCCAAAAGCTTATCAAGTGTTGGCTATTCTAGAAAATCCTACCCTGAAGTCACCTCCCAGAGGCTCGCAAGGGGTAAACTAGTGCATTTCCATGGTTGGAAATCACTTGCCTTACCAAGTGTTGGCCCAGGTGACTCCAAGGTGTTTTAAGTTAACTAAAAAGATAAAAACCATTAACGGGTCACACTTTCTCTTCATTAAAAACTAAAACAACAAAACTTCCAAATTATGCATGTGGAAACTTACCCGGCTTTCTTCACTCCAAGAGACAAAAAGCTTAGCCTCTCATCCTCTAAGGAAAAATCCTCAGAGTTTGGTTGGCTAGAAATAAAAAGAAATGAAAAATGAAAGAGAAGGAAAAACAAAGCAAGGCTCTGTATATTCTATATATTGATCGATGGATTACATGATATCATCTCCCTATTACAGTGGATGCAAGAGAGTTTATATAGGAAGGTAATTTACCCTTCCTTGGATACTTCCTAGCTAAGGAATTACATGAGTGGTTGAATACAAGGAGAAAATGGAAATTATACAAAAATATCTGAAGAAAAGATCTAAAAGAGTCGGTGCAAAAATATCGGGAAGCTCCAGGAACATTTCACAGGTGAAAAATGGTGTCTGCGAGATTTCGCAGACACTCAAGAGGGCTGCGAAATTACTTCGCAGCAAAAGGCTGGTTCCGCACCGTTGCGAAGTTGGATTTCATCTTGTGGTGTTTGGCTTCCATCGTGGCGTATATCAGGCAACTTCAGGAGGAAATCCACAACACTGTACAAAAAGGCTGCGAAATTCTCGCAACAAAAGGCTGATTCCGCAACACTTTAGAGTGATTGACTTGCAGTGGCTGTAATTTCTTCGTTTCAACTCCGAATCGCACACCGTTTGAAGCATTGGATTCTTGACTTCCTGAGCTTTGAAATGGTATATAGAATGTAGAAAAATGGACTTCGGGAAGTGCTCCAAAAGTTCAAAAGAAGACTGCAGCTGGCTTTTCTCTGTTTTCTTCACTCTGTTTTTCCTCTCTCCGTGCTTCTCTCCTTGTATACTTTGAACGACTTTGGCAAAGGGATATGGGGCTCCAAAGCTTGGTTTCTTCATGAATTTTAGCTTCCAAAAGCTTTTCCATGAGCTATATACAGGTCTCCCTCATTCTTGGATTGCTTTGGTGATCAAAAAGCTATCAAAACACCAAAACTTAACACAATTTGATTAGAATTGATTGCAAGGGTCCTTAACATGTTAATTGGGTTAAAAGGCAATAACTACTACTCAAAAGTGTTTAAAAGAGTTAATTACAAGCTATCAAATAGCACTTTTTGAGTAGTAATCACTCCCCCCAACCGACATATTGCTAGTCCCTTAGCAATGAAGGAAAGAAAAATAAAAATAAAAAGTACTATAATTTACAACATCATGCTGATCAAAAAACAATTTTCAAGTGGCATGATGATCTAACTCTCACATGGAACATTAAAGAAATAAAACTCAAAGTTCAACAAGAGTTATCAAATAACTTGTCTAATCACAATTCTTATAGAGAAGGCATTATGCAAATTTAAGCTTTAAAATCATTTCCACTTCCAAAGGGTCAAACCTTACTCTTCCACAAAAATCTAAGTGTTATTTATTAGTTTCCGAATATAGTATGTTGAACTAATCTCTCCCCCCAACCTAGTTTTTTTTCAAAGCTTAGCAAACTAATCAACCTCCAATAGGCTAAGAACGCACCTTTTTTCTTTCACAATTTTTTTCTTGTAGGAGTACAAGGCTTAAAGGTATTTTTTTCTAAATTGTCCATGTAACGGGGGTCCATCGATGACTCCCAACCAATCAAGGTTTAGGGCATCAAGCTTTAAGGATTTTTCAACCACTAACTCCTCGGATTTCACCTCGGATTTTTGAGAATGAATTTTTAATACCCAAGCACCTACAACATGCTAAACTCCACCTATTCACCCATGTAACGAGCATTGAGGTCGGTGACTCCCAACCAATGAAGGCTTAGGGCACCAGGTTTTAAAGATTTTCACCATATACCCCTCAGACCTTGCTCGGGTTTCAAGGTAAGTAAACATTTTTTCTTTCTTTCTTTTTTTTTTTTCGAAGACTCATTGGCCTTTTATAAGGTGTCCCAACACTATTAAATGAGGTCAAAGGTACCAAGTCTAAAATTTTCCTAAGTCAAGAGGGAAATAGTTTTTCATCTTATACTCGGAACCTATTGTGCACAATGTGTGGATAGCTTAAAGTGGAAGAACTAAGGTTGACTTCAATAGAAGTTTCAACAATTCATCAACTTTAATAAGCATAATACAAACTCTAAGTCAAGTAAAAAGACAAAAATTCAATTTCTCCCTTTTTAGTTTGAAAATTTTTCCTTAATAACCATGGAAAGTAGAATAAAAACTTTAAAAAATTTAAAATTAAGCAAAAAACAACTAAATTACCAAAATAACTTAGCATTATTAACAATACTTACTTCCTCAACTCTCCCCCCAACCAAGCTGAACATTGTCCTCAATGTGACAAAAGCGATTGAAAAATAAGAAGGAAGTGGTACCTCATGTGATATGGAGTTTGAGTCGTATAGGAGAAACCACATGTTTCAAGGAAAACATAAGAGTTAGTGAGTAGAGGAAATAAAAAAATGCCAAGTTTAAACAAAAAATGATGTCTATGTATGATGTATCATCAGTAATACATCCAATCTCAGAATATAAGACATCAAAACATGGAATTATTTACACTAATATAATAAGTAAATACAAAAAATAAAGAGATGATCAAGTAATGGTAGGGTCCTGTGGAGCTGATGTGTCTGTGGTGGCCTCTTGAGTGGGTTGGATCAGAACTTTGGCCTCTATTCTGGTAGTCTCCTTAGGTGGCATAGTCTCCTCAACTGGAGCTCTCAGCTGGTAGCTATGGGATTTGATGGTTTAAGGAGGTCAGAAATGGAATGAGAGGCTTAGTGTGTGTGATCCTAGGGTGTACGAGGCTCTCCTCTTCAGATGCATGGTTGCAGGGCTCTATTGGCATTTTAGCAACTTCCTTTGGCTTTGCAAGGTGTTTTTGCAAACCTTCTTCCATTTTGCAAGTCAATTTCGCAATTTGAAGGCCATTTCGATGCTTGGAGGTGATTTCGCAGCCATTTCGAAGTTTGGAGATCATTTCATAGTCATTTCGTAGCTCAAAAGTGATTTCGCAGGTGTATCGCAGCTTCAAAATGAGGAGAACTGTGCTGCAAAATGGCACTCGTGTGCCAAAAGTGGTTTCGCAGCTGCGAAACACCCTTCCAAATGGCGTCTCGGCTGCGAAATTCCCGTTCAGCTTTGTGCGCTTGTCTTCAAACGACCATAACTTCTTCATGTCAGCTCCAAATTGCATACCGTTTGAAGTTCTGGACTCCTGACTTCCCAAGATTTGAAACGAGATATCATATGCATAATTTGAGCTCCAGGAAGTGCTTCAAAAATGTGTCTAACAGTAGCGAAATGGAGGTGCGACATTTCCGTTCATGGTTTGCACAGTCATCTTCAAACAGCCATAACTTTTCCGTTTCAAATCCCAATCTAGCACCGTTTGAAGCTGTGGACTCATGACTTCCCAAGATTTCAAATTAGATATTGCATACATAATTTGAACTTCGGGAAGTGATCGAGATGTGTCCAACAATTGTCGAAATGGGGGTGCGGCTGTGAAATTGGGATTTTTCACTTTTTAGGACTTCGCAGCCATTTCGCAGCTGCGAAACGAGGGTCACTGTGCTGCGAAATGGCACTCGTGTGCCAAAAGTGCTTTCGCAGCCGCGAAATACCCTGCGGAATGGGGCTTTGGCTGCCAAAAAAATGAATTTTTTTTTTTTTTTTTTGTGGTTTCGCAGCCATTTTTGCAACTGCGAAATGAGGTTCACTGTGCTGCGAAATGGCACTCGTGTGCCAAAAGTTGGCTTCGCAGCTGCGAAACACCCTTCCAAATGGAGCTTTCCCTGCGAAATGGAGGATTTCATGCTTTGGTGGTTCGCAGCCGCTTTCGCACCTGCGAAATGGGGGCTCCTGTGCTACAAAGTGGCACTCGTGTGCCAAAAGTGGTTTCGCAGCTGCGAAAATTTTCGCAGAGAGGACAATTGGGCTGCGAACTGGTTTCGCAGCAAAGTGCCGATTTCACAGAGGCTGCGAAATCTCGCAGACCCCTGTTTTTGCCCTGTTTTTGCTCTGTTTTTGCTCCGATTTTGCTCCGATTTCTCTCCGAAAGACTTCCTTCAATTTCTTTGCAATTCCTCTTGATTTTGATCATCCAAAAACCTATATTACATCAAAACAAACTAGAATTAAAGCATTAAAATCAAAATTAAAGCATTTAAATCAAAATTTAAGCATTGAAATCAAAATTAAAATAAGTAAAAAAACAAAACAAAAAGATATGGACTAGCTAGTCTTTAAAAAGACTAAGTCCATAAAAAAATTTGCTCCTGATTTAGCTTGCCCGGATCCCATATGAAGTTTGCATCCTTCAATTGAGACTTGGTTTGTATGATTTTTCCATACAAAGCTTGGAGAAAAGGTGGAGGCATGTGTTTCTTCATCAATTCTTCCTTGATGACTATCCTCTGTGGTTCTCTTTGTACATTAGCATCATAGCCATCTTTCTCTATGCTTTTCCCCTTTTTTTTTCCTTTGATTTCCTCCCTCTTTTCTTTCTCTGTTTCACTCTCTACCTTATGCTCTAGCTTGCATGTGGGCAGATCAACCTCTTTACCACTCAAAGTGATAACCGTTTTAACTTCCTTCACCATTGAAGATTCTCCCTCTTGAGCCTCCATTTCATGGATACTCATGGAATTTTGATAAGGTTGAGAAGGAGAGTTTTCTTTCTCTTGCATTGTGTTGAGGTTGGCAAGCCTTGAGATTGAATCTTGGAGAATATCTAACTTCTGAGATAGATCATTTTGCATTTCATCCATCCTTTTATTCAAAGTACTCTCCATTCTGTCAATTCTTTGATTGATTTGAGCATTGATGGTTTCTTGCTTTCCAACAAAATCTCCCACGACCTTGCAAAGATTCACCATAGCTTGTTCAAGGCTTGAGGCTTGCGGAAGTGCTTGAACATGTTGTTTGCAATGAGGCGGCTGTGGTTTCCAAGAGAAATTTGGATGGTCCCTCCAATTGGAATTGTAGGTGTTGCAATCACCAAACATTTCCCTCTCGGCTGGAATGGTAGGACACTCATCCACCAAGTGCTTATAAGATAGACAAATGGCACAAGGCATAGCTTGCAATGGTGTTTGAGAGATGGCTTGCACTTCTTACATCTGGTTCATTTCTAGCTCTTCCAATCTCCTTTCCATAGCTGCAATCTCTGCCTTCATGTCTATACCATCATTCAAAATATACATCTCACCCTTAGCTTTAGGTTGAGACGTCATTCTTCCCATATCTCTAGCATTTGGTTCACCCCATTCTCTTGAGACTTCAGCCACATAACTCATGAAATTCATGGCTTCCTCTGCTATGGTATTCAATATGGCATGCACAACTAGCAATTTGTGAATTAAAAACAGAGAAGACAACAGAAAACAAAAGAAAAACAATTCAAAGAAAGAAAATTAAGGTAAACTAAAAACTAAATAAAAGGTATACTAAAATATGAACAATAAAGAAATAAAAAGAGTTAGCAAGGAGAAAAGAAAAGTCACCAAACTTGTGATGAAGATCACAAGTACTCTGA
>JAJJMF010025326.1:0-11355 GCA_022058775.1 Vitis hybrid cultivar | reverse complement strand
ACTAACTTTTATGTTTTATGATGGCGCTTGAGAAGCCGTTCAGGTACGCACTTTGACTCTACCTTGTAATCAGATTTTCTTGTTAGATATGCCATTTTTTTTGTAATCACCTTAGTCAACTTAGGTATCCTCAATTAATCAATTAATTGCCACACTTCCCTCAATTTAGTCAGTAGAGACCTCTTTAGGGCTTAGAGGGGTGCTACCTCCTAGAGGTACCTTCCCAATAAGTAACCTGATCCCCGGACCTAGACTCGTGTTTTTCAAAGACATGCTTTTTCCAAAAATTATGGAGTCACATTTTAGGGTTTTTCTTTCTTGTTTTATTTTCCCTTTAAAATAAAAATAAAATAAGTGGCGGCTCCAACTTTTCTAAAATTAATTTTTCACAAATAAAAAGTGAGTCTCGCTGATCGAGTGGGGACGCACGTGAAAAATGCGGGTCCACAAGTAAGCATGAATGGTAGTCATCAATATCAGTTTTCACACAAAACAATAACCAATGACTTCATTATGGTATGAGGGAGATGTGGAAGGAGACACAATACATGGTAGATAATATCGAGTACAAAGTTAATCATTTTAACACATTTTAAAAAAAATTCTCAAGGCATCGATGATAGAAACTTACATGACTCTTACAGTACCTTGAATCTAGAATAATATGATAATATCAAATCAGGTGATGAGTAGTAAAATCAAAGAGAATAGTGAATTCCTTATGAAGTCAGCATATGCATGAAAATGCGATCTACCAACCAATGAGTCTCTACTAACTTCAACCATTTATAATGTTGGTGCGCTCAAGGTTGCAAACATAAAACTAACATCCAATAACTTTTCCATGGTGGCTAAACTAATCTTACTAACAACTCTTTGGTTCTTGTGACAAAAACAAGGAAAATAAATAACATACAACCAAAAAAGGAGATCGACACACAACTACCACCTAATTTAAGAGGATCCACCTATGACACCAAGTTATTCCAAATTTAATACGAAGAAAAAGAAAAAAAATATGTGTATATATATATATATATATATATATATATATTGCCATTTTACTATAAACCTATTACATATCTGATTACTTTGAGCTAATGATTCAAATCTTGTACATCACTTGCAACATCTTCTACATCATATCTTCATCTTCCATACTTGAGTAAGTGTTAATAATAACTAAAGAGATTTTAAAATTTAGATTGAATTATTATTGTCAAGTAAAAAAATGTTTGAAACTAATCCTCATAGTGATGATCAGCTAACAACATAACAGAAAATCACATGTGAATGAACTCAAACAGAAGAATAAAAATTCTAACACATTAAATAAAACACTTTATAGAGAATAATGGAATAATTAATGTAAGATATTGTATATGATATGATAAAATTTTAGACAAATCCACAATCCAACAAAACTGGCAATTATCATGATTCCTAATCATGGATTATAGTGTCTCAACAATGAGCAGCGCAAAGTTCGAATATGGAAAAATGTAGATAATCATTGCCAGAAAATCCATTTTGTGTACAAGAAAGGGACCTCTAGAAATTGAGGGAACTTTCAAGCATAACTAAAATATATTTTAAAAAAACCCTATTTATGTTTTTTTTTTTTTTTTAAACCTATGGGTATATGTCATGTGTTTCAAATATGTTGAATTTACATATGGCCTTTTGCTTGCATCCATAAGGTGTGTCTATTATAATGATCTAGGTTTTGTATCCATTAACCAATGCTCATATGATTAAATGTGTGGGCTATGTTTGCCTTCATATTTATATGATGCATGTGCTCTAGGTTGATAGTTTTCCAAGTTTAATTGCTTTTTCGACATCTTCTTAATTTATATAATTATTCTGTTTCACCACTTATTTATCTGAAATAGTTTGAAGACTCACTGTTTATGACCAAAAATTGGTTAATCCTGAATGATAATGAAAAGCTACCAAGGATTTTAATTTAGATGTTGGGTCATCAATTGTTTGTAGAATGAGAATAACAAAATTTGGTTATCTTGAAATGAATATGTTAATATTGAAATAATTATATCCATTTTGAGAGTAATTTTTCATATTGAAAAAAAAAATATAATTATATTTAGGAGTAATTTAATAGACTGCTACCATTGCATCATCAGAATTGAGGAAGTTCATGTTCAAGGCTTAAAAAGAGGCCTTTAGTTAATAAACAACATAATGATTTATAGTTAATGCAAATCAAGAAATTGATCACCCAACATAGTTGTTGAAAAAATAAAGTTACCATAATTGAGTAAATCAAGATCAAGGCTCTGAGAAGGGTCAGGGGGAAGCAAACAATATGGACATTTAACTTGATGCAAAACATGAAACTAATATATTAACATAACAACAGAACAATACGATATGGGTGGTAGAGAAAAAAAATCAAAATCAAGGCTCTAAAAGGGGCCAAGTGGAAGCAAATAATAATGATATTTAAATTAGTGCAAAACAAGAAACTAATCATCCCTAATACTAGTAGAAAAATAAGCAACCTGAAATATACTAAAAACAACAAAAGTGGTGAGAGGCAGTGTTGGAGCTAGAAGTGGCAATGACAAAGGCGGTAACAATGATAGTGAGGAAGGGGTGTTACCAATGGTAGCTATGAGAGGAAACGAGAGAGACAAAGATGAAGACAGATGGAGATGAGGAGAGGTTAGGAATTAGAGAGTTTAAGCTTTTCCAGGATTTGGGATTTGGGAGGAAGAAGAAGATATAGATTTCGAGATTAGGGTTTTTTAATTGGGGTTCAAAATGAAGCCAATTTTTGTTTTTTATTTTCATTTTTATTTTTTTAATTGGGGTTCCAAGTAAAGTTTTTTTTTTTTTTTGCCTTTTCAAACATGGAAGCTAACTTGGAGAAGGGGTAAGGGCAAATTGGGCATGAAAAAGCCACTCAACATAGAGTGCACCAAAATCTAATACTTTTCCAAGTGACCGTAGGTTTCTTAGATTTGCAAAAGTTCGATTATGAAAATCTATTTATTTTGGGATGGAAAACCCATAACATACTTTTCCTTATAAAAACGGATTAACAATTATCCATAATTAAAGATTAAAGATGAAATACAAAAAGTGATGGGATAATTCACATTTTATGTCAATCAAACATCATTTTATTTTATTTATTTATTTATTTTTATTTTGTGCAATTAGCAATAGGGTGGAAGGTGGAGAGGTGGCTCAACGGAAATGCCGCATGCTGTGCATGTCTCGTCCCTTAATAAGTCTTCGAGCTTGTATGAAAAGTGTTTCCCATAACTATTTTCTGTTCTTAAGAACCAAAAAACATCAGAAAACATGTTTGGTGTTATGTTCTTAGTGTTCACCATGTTCTTAAAATCATACTTTCAGAGAACATCTCTTAACTTATTTTTCCTATTTTTTTGCACTATTTAGAGAACCAAAGAAGGGGCTTGTTCTCCATGTTTTCATTGGGAGTGTTCTTCATGTTCTTAAGTATGTCTCCCCTCAGTCTACATTGTGAACGTCTCCGCCAACAACCAAAACATAGAAAAATCTCTTTAAAAAAAAAAAAAATCTTTGAAAAACCAAGAAAAATCCTTGAAAAAAGAGAGATATCTAGAAAAACAAAGAAAGTTTTCTGGAAAATATATGAGAAAAGTAGAGAAAAATCTCTGAAAAACATAGAAAAATCTTTGAAAAATAAGAGATTCTCTTAAAAAGGAAAATTTTCAATACCCATGCGATGAAGAAGAAGAATGAAAAAAATCCAAATAATCATCTAATCGAGAACAATTCCTTGGTTGCAATGGTACCACTGTGGTTAGAGACATTTGATTCCTCTTATTGACGACTAGATTGAAAATCAATACATTTCTCTCTTTGTATGGGTGACTGGTGTGCCCATCTTCTCTTTGCATTTGGGCTTTATGGGTATGCCCTTGTGGTGTTTGCGAACTGGGGAATGAGAAACATGTAACTGATGATGTATTATTTTATATAATAATAATAATTTATTATTTTATATGTGTAGTATGAATATTGAATAAATCCGAATTTATATGGAAATGATAAGACACACACACACAATATATCATATTATATGGCTCAATGGAAATTCATATTTTTTTATCGATGCATACGATATTGTTATCAAATATGATAAATCATATTACACATATATCATATTCTTTAATAAAACAACTTTAAAATATCTATTATACTTCTAATTACATTTTTATGAAGTTTTTCTCATATTTTTTTTTTTACAAATTTTGATCAATTTTAGACTTACCGACATTTTTTTCCAAAATATTTACCGATATATCCGATATATTCGTAAAATCGAAGTACTGATATATCCGTGATTACCGATATTTTCATTATTGGATGTAATTAATTCAGATGATGTTTGTTTTCTCAAATCACAATATACTTTTTATAAAAATAATCATAATGTAATTAAAATAATTTTAATATCTTCATAAAAAACTTGATTTAGATAAATAACCCTCTTTAAAAAAAAATGATAATTTAAGTTTTTTAAATAAAAAAAGATAAATACAAAAAAATGACTTTTGAATCCAAATTTACATTTTTTTAGTTATAATTTAATTTATTTATATAATATTTTATTCCCAACTATTAAACTTTATTGATCATATTAATATTTTTTATCTATATATTTATCCATATTAAACAATTTTTATATTTATTGTTGTTTTAAATATTATTAATTATTAAATAAATTAAAATTTAAATAGATGTATGAATCACTACTCATTCGATCATAGTGGCTTCATTTATGCACCTAATCACCTTTAAATTGTCTTTTTTTTTAGTTAGTCGTCGTAACCCACTTCTCTTTTCTTTAGGTGGGGCGAGGGACTTGCAACTGATTCATTATGGAAATTGCACTAGGCCACTTTCTACGTTTTGGGAAATGAAGAATCCTCACATTTGTCGTAATCTTCAGTGTTTTCCAATTGAAATGTTGGTTGAGATTATGATTCACGTTGCAAAAACATTATCAATAGACTTCTTCAATGCCAAAAAAAGATGTGCATCAAGCCTTTGAATTTTATCTATATGTATATAGATATATAGGTATATCATAAATAGAAATTAATTTTCAGATTTAAAATTGTAGTTGAAAAAAATTACATGAGGCATTAAAGGAAAGATGAATGAGCCCATGGTGTGAAGCTAGGAGCAAGGTGGCTTTATTCTTAAAAAATTACAGAGATGTTGGAAATCCGAGGCATTATATAGGCAAAGAATGGTAAAATTTTATTTTAGATGATTTGGTAATCTTGTTTGAATAAATATTTATGTTTTATTTGTTGTGAACTTCTCTAGAATTGATTTTTTTTTTTCATTTTTTAATTTTATAATAGTTAAGAGTTTTTTTAGCTTAGAGAGAGTAGAGTCGGGTGTTGCTCTTTTAAACAAAGCACTTACAATGAACCACATGGGAGCAATATGTGTGTATGGAATCATGTTGTTGTGTAAAGGTGACAATTCGAATGAAAAAGAAGGGTTATATCTTTTGGATGTGGTTAAGAAATCGACCTAGTTGGAGGAATGCTGAACGAGAGTGAAGTCTTTCATATCGACAATGTAGGTTGAAAATCATAGTCTTAAATATGAAGAACTCAAGATCTGTTGTTTGAAAACATGTAAAAAAACAGAAGTTGGTGCAAACAAAGACTAGAGCAACACTTATTTTGGAGAAGTTAAATGTGAGAAACATTGCCAAACTTGTATGGCCGCCAATGAAGTTTCCAACTTTTGTAGAATATTTAAATGGATTATAATGTTGTTTAATTATGGTGGGTCTAATTTTGGTACACAATACACTTTTCCATCATTTTCATTTTTTTCCATTTTAGTTGTGTTTATTCCATTCAGAATATTGTATATTAATAATACATTTTTACAATCTTATATAATTTTATAAATTTCCTTACTTTTGGTTCAAAGTTTATTATAATTTGATTTTTTTTTTGCTCCAAACATTGATCTCATGCCTTAAACAAAACACAAGATGAATGTAAAAATTATTTGTCTATGCAAACTGCACTTGCCAAGCTTATCCCAAAAAAATGGATGTGGATAAAAATTGATTGGTAGATAGCACTAGACAAATAATTTTGTAGGATCGTTTTAGGTTTATAGTTATTCTAAATTTTATTCTTAAAATTATTAACTTAAAATCCATAACTTTCAATTAAGGTCAAGAGCAGTCTTATGTCCTTAACATGAAAAAAATTACAAAAAAATCTAAAATATTATGTTTGCAATTATTATTCAATTTGTTCTCATTATATTTTAGCCAAACAACAAAAACAAACCAAAACAAGATAACACATACAAGTTGACTATAACTATATATCAAAAAACAAATTAAGGTACACTCCATGTTATATTTTGTTTAATTTTAACATTACCTAAATCATCTTAATTATCATAAATATACATACAATACAAAAATATTCATGGCGCTACAAGTTATCATCGTACAAAATGGAAAACATGAAGTTTGTTTGGAAGTATTTTTGAAAACCAATATCATTAACTTAGAATATCGTTAAAGTGTTGGAATAACATTTTTTGTTTCAAAATATATAACAAATGTAGGCTAATGAGTTGGAATCCAACGCATGCCTCTTTGGTGAACTCCATCATCAAATAATGTTGCCTTTAATTTGATGATAAATCATTAGAGAAAATGCCTCGTCACCCTCCCTACTTCCATGTCATGTTTGACTGACTTTTTAACTTCTAACCCACTCCCAAGTCAACTTCCTCATCCAATTATTATAATAAACAAATCTAGGTCTACTCTTTCTTCAGTGTTTTCATCAAACCTACGATGACAATGAGACCTAAAGATTTCATTTACAATTCGACCTTCAGAGGCACCCGAAAATCCAAACCTAATGGCAACCCTTCTTGTATTCCCTCAAACATGACCTAACTTGGAAGTTTTATATCTCAAAGTCTATGATTAATGGTTACTAATAAAATAATAATAAATTTATTACATTATTGATGGTTTAAAATCAATTTAAATGAGAAGCCTATTTGGTTATTAGCAAAATATAATTTTTATATGTTATAAAAAAAATGCAAATACAATATTTTACATTGAACAAGTAACCCTCTTGTATTAATAAATTAATAATAAATTGATATGCATGTATGGTTGATAATAAATAAATTAATATTCATATATTTTTCTAATAAATAAATTAATAATAAATTCATATTCATATATATACATATATTTCTTCACAATGAATGAAGTTATAATAAAATTCATATTCATGTATCCTTCAATAGTTTTTCAATGGATATTAAAGGGTTAAAAAAAAAACAGTTCAATTTTAAATTTATTACTTGCATTTATTTACATGGTATTAATATTTATTATCTAATTATTATTATTATATTCATGTATATTTTATTTTAAATTGATGACTCTAAAATATTTATAGTAGTAGTTCATATCTATTTGATATAATTAAGATTAATCCAAAATAATCAATTCATTAATTTTATAATAAATTTATGTTTAAAATATAATTTTTATATTTTATAAAAAATACAAATACAATATTTTATATTAAACAAGTAACTATCATGTATTAATAAATTCGTAGGATAATTTTAAAAATTATAAGTTACTTTAACAAAATTACTTATACATGTATAAAAATATTTTTATTAAACTATTTTTTTTTTTAAATTTCAGACTGAATGATATTTTTTTTTTTGTATATTTAATAAAAAAATTTACAACAATAAGATAACGTTGACTTTGGTGAAAATGAAAACAATTATTCAAAATATAACTTAATAAAATTGGCCAAATTCGATTAAAAATTATTTTAAATTCAAAAACTTTTCCGATATTAAATATATGATAAAATCAAAATCTTCAAATTTGATGTGAAAAAAATTGTAAAATATATATGTAGACCCCCTCTTTGGCTTTGTTTTATATATATATATGCATTTATATTTAGCCTTCCTGCCACTTGGGAAGCACCTGGAGGATGACATTTGAAGGGGGGACCGGGCTTCTTGGAGGAGCAGCTGCATGGAGCACGTGACGAGGCAGGTGACCCTCGCCATGGTGGTGGTTGGAGCTTTTGAGGTTGTTGAGCGGTGAATAGTGGAGTAGCTGATGGCTTGCGGGGGAAGATAGGAGAAATGGAAAAGAAGAGGAGAAGGGGTAAACGGGAGAGACAGAGAGAGAGAGTTTTAGAGAGCTTGGGGAGGAGAGCATGGTGGCGAGAGAGTGACGAGCAACTTGAGGAAAAGAGGAATGGCAAGCGAGCTGTTGGAGCTGGAGAAGGAAGGTGGTGTTTGAAGGAAGAAATTCTACCTAAGGGCTTTTTCAGGTGAGTTTGCAGGATATTTCTCTTGCTCATTTCATATCCTCTGCTCTTCATCGTTTGTTTTTGCTACTTGAGCATCATCAGTTTGGGTGTTTATGGATTGAGTTTGGCTGAATATGAGTTTGATTTCATGCTTGTTCCGTTTTGGTTGTTTCGTGATTTCTTTGATTTCTCTCATAAATAATTGAAGTGTGGACTGTTTTTTTTATTTATTTAACGTATTACTTGATCAGTCAAGTCATTGCTCTTTGCTTGTATTGCTTATGTTGTTTTGAATATGCTCTGCTTCCCGAGTCCCCCTCCTCTTGCTTCTAAAAATAAATACCAGCCATTACTTTTGTAAACTACCTGGGACCTTTAAAATGTTTTTAGTTCCGAGTGGTTTCTGAATGTGATGAACCGGGAAGGTCAAGAATTCAAGTTATTGAACTGATCACCATTTATGCCCACAGCTCTATCCAGCTTCCTCATTGTTCACCTATCCTTTAAACCCATCACTTACCACTTTTGCATGGCCACGCATGGCTGCATCTTGCTCATCCCACGCTCATGCCCATTTCATGCCTGTTTCTTCCCATCCATATTCATACCCATGTAAACGAAGCTCCATGCAAATGCCATGAGACACCCAGTCATGATGTTTTTAAGCATGTCGCGAGTCTCTTGCTGCCTTTTAGGAAGTGGAATGAGGCTCTACATGGTGATTTGTGTGCTACCGAGAGTACATGGGCTGCGAGCTGTTGCTTTTTTTTGGAGAAATGGGGCTTCGTTCTCCATCTTCCAGAAGAGGCCACTCACTAAGGACATGAGAAAGTTTAAATAAACTATGATGAAAAGTCAATGGTGGCATGGTGGCACGGTATTTGTCATAAGTGGCAGGTACTTCAAGTTTTCTTTTTGAATAAATTAGTGACTGTTGTGTGGCCCCGTTGTGTCTCATGTGGTGGATTTTATTATTATTTTTCTTATTACTATTTTTACCTTTTTTTTGTTTTTGTTCTTTTTTTTTTTTTACGTGTCAAGTTTGGTGTCAAATGTCTTATTTCCGTAAATTCTTTTTAAATGATTCTTAAAATCCCGATTTCACGAAAAACCCCATTTCTATTCCAATTTTCAAATAATCGCTAAAAATTACATTCTCAAATAATTTTCTGAAATTCCGATTTTCAATTTAATTTTTAAAATTTCGTTTTTCTTTCTAAATAATTCTTTAAAATTTCCAACTTCTGAATTTAATTTCCAATTCCAAAAATTCCAATATTCACATTAATTTATTTAATCATTACTATCTCATTTATTTATTCTAAAATTCCATTTTAAACAATTCTTTGAAATTTCTGACTTTCGATTTAATTTCTAATTTCAAAAATTCCAATATTCCCATTCATTTATTTAATAATTATTTTCATCTTTATTATTTTTTTTCATTTATTTATTTATTTTAAAATTCCATTTTTAAACATTTTTTCCCCCAAAAACCCTAATTTCCGAACTTTCCAAAATTCCAATTCCCTTCAAATTTAATTCCCGAAATTCTTATTCCTAACTCCCAAGACTCCAATTTTCAAATAATTTTCGAGACTTCAATTTTCAAAAATATAATTTTCCCTCGAACAGTCTTAATTCTATTATGGTTTTTAAATAACCTTATATTTCTCTTTATTTTGTATAAGTAAGAACGAATTTTTCATAGTTCCGAAATAATGAAATTTATCAAATTGATTCATGCAACATAAATTGGGCTTTGGTGGAGGCCCGAGATCCGAGTTTTAAAAATAAATTTGAGTGAAGTGTGAAGTGCTATGCATGTCATTGATGATTAGGTATTCTGTTTAACGACATGTAAACTATATTTTGTATTCATTGATTGTGCACTAACCTCATTTCTTGATAGCGCATTTGTGGCTCGTGACCGAGGTATGCATCTACTCCCATTCTAGTCATTCTCTATGTGTATTCCGATTCCCATATGTGCATGATCGATTTGAGCATCCATTGATTTTACTCATCAATTGTCACATCAGCTTCATTTTATTAGTAGAGACCCGACTTTAGGGACTTAGAGGGGTGCTACGGTATTTACCGTACCTTCCCGATAAGTAATCTGACCCCCGAACCCGATCCGGTTTTTCACAGACCACCTTTTCTAAAATAAGGAGTCACACTTAGGGTTTTCTTTCTTATTTTGTTTACCCTTTAAAAATAAAACAAAAATAAGTGGCGACTCCAAGTCATTTTTGAATAAATAAAAATCAATTTTTTTCAAATAAAAATCAAGCTCGCCATCGAGTGGGAAACGCATTGAGCCGAAATGCTATAAAAAATCCTCCCTTCCCACCTCGCCCCTTTTATATTTTTTAAAAATAAATTTTGAATTTTTTTAAAAAAATTGTTTTTAATTTTTTTAATTACATTAAAATAAATATATATTTATAAATAATTAAAATATTATAATTTTTTATAACTTATTTTATTGAAAAGTATTTTATTGTAATTATTTTTATATACATTAAGATTTAAAGAAAAATAATATTTTAATTAATTATATATATAATTTTATTTTTTTATGGGATAAGGTAATTTTTGAACGAATCCGTTCAAAATTTTAAGAAAAATTTCAAACCTACTTTTAATTTTTTATTTAAATTTTAAACCTTCCTCATTAGGAGTGGGGTAGGGTTGAGTAGGTATTTGAAAAAATCTGTGATATTGCCATCCTATTATTAATTTTTTAGAAAATTTGTTTTTCGAAATGAGAGGGAGTTTACGATAGTGTTGACTTATGCAGGCCTCCTAGAAACCAGACGAGCGGTTCTGATCCACCCCGAAAATCTGGGTACCACAAAATTAACGCATTTATTATCTCCTAAATTATTATACAAAAAGTCTTGACTTCGCGTATATTTTGAGCTTTCCTATTCATGTTAACAGCCACTTAAAAATGATTTTAGTT
>JAJJMF010025324.1:8594-40446 GCA_022058775.1 Vitis hybrid cultivar | reverse complement strand
TATTTAGTAAAAAGTTTATAATAAATCATGAAAAAGTAGAAAAACAAACAACCTAAATTCTAAAACTAAATTGCTTTAAATAAAAATCCAAAAAGAAAAACACCACCTTAGTTGGTTTAACTTAAGATTGGAGTTAGTCTCAAACTAATTATATTTAATTATAAATTAAACCTATTTTAGTGTTAATATTAGAAAAATACACTCTAATTACAACTGCATGGAAGCCCAGACCCAATCAATATCAAGCCTGCATAGCCTGAGGACCATCAAGCCCAGCCCAAACTAAGGGCTGTTGGTTACTGATTTCTCTAGTAGGGCCAAGATTGAAGCCCAACTACAAGTTTGGATTGGATGGGACTATGACACAATCAATCTTAATGGACGAAATTTCAATCTAATTATATGTTTATACTACATTTAAATTAAAATTTGAGTTCATCATGAAAGTCACTACAACAAATATAAGATTTTGCCATAAATTAATTTGTGATTAAAAAGAAAATAAAATTATTATGTATTAATTATTAAAAACAATTCTTCACTATGTTTATTATTTTTCCGTATGCAAATACTTGTTATTTATTAATTCAATCAAATATTTTTCAAATACTTTTAGTTAATTTAATTTTATTAAATCATTATTAGTTTTAATTGAGTTTGAATCATTTAGTGAAAAAGTATGCTTTGATACTCTAATTAAGAAAAAAAATTCAAAAATAGGAGCTCACTTGTTTAAAATAAAATTTATCTCTATAAATTCAAAAATATTTAAAAATTTATGTGCTCTGATATTACTTTCGAATAAGTTTTGAGTGGGTGTTAGAAACTCTCAAGTGGACTCCATGTTAAAATCTTCTCCAATAATCCATAGGAGGAAGGAAAATTTTCTTTCTTATGAGAGTTAGACTGGCAAATTCCAATCAATGGCTGGGCAAAAAGTTACATCAAATCTTTCCTTGAAAAATTACATTACCTGTTACTAAAACTAAAAAAATAAAAAATTATTGATTTTAGTTAACGACCATATGTCTGAAATAATGATCTTGAATCTTCAATGACTAGTATAATGCAAGAAAGTATGTAGAGTTAAAGACTGTTTAAACATCCATTATTATGGCTGTATCATGAAAAGGTAGCAACACTCACAAAGGAATTGGCCTTGTCTGCAGTTCATTGTTTCCTTTCCAGTGCCTCCTTAACGTTGGCTTTCTCCTCCAGCAGACTTTGCTCCTTTCAACATGGCTGCTTCCTCTTCACTTCTCAATTCCCCTACCTTTCTCGCCAACTCCTCTTCCTTCTTTGTTTGCTTATGCTCCTTTTCTTCAGTCCCTTCAATCTCACCCCTCCCAGAAACAGGTGCTGAGAGTGCTCCAGTAGCAGGCTTCATGGGGTTTTTAGTTTTTGCGGTCTGATTCTTTTGGTTGACCACCTTCAGCACCAATTCATCATCTGCCCCCTCAGCTTCAGCAGGTACCATTTGTTTTACTTGTTCCACAGTCAAGACTGCTGGCACAGAGGTGTGTCCTTGGTTGAGGCAAAAAGTATAATTAAATATGAAAAATTATTTTTTATAATTTTTTTCTTTTTTTTTAATATTTAATACTTTCCAGATGAAAATATAACCACAAGGAGGAAAAAATAAGAAAACAAATATTGAAATTAATTTTGTCACTATTTAATAATATTGAGATTCTCAGCTATAGTTATGAAAAAAATATTGAAGTTGCTTTTGCTCAAATATTTTGTGTGGGTTTCATGTTTCAACTTCGATGAATGATGGCATCCATGTGAATGAGGGAGGCTTTCAGTAAGTCTTTGTCATTGTGCATGTTAGAGGCACCCATGTAGGGTCCAAGATCTTTGCCTTTATAAGGTGGGACTATTAAATTTAAAATTTTCCTATTTGAATATAAAAACTACAATCTTATTTTCAAAACTAGTATAAAATGAAAAGTCGGCAACCCACTTGCAATATAAAAATATATCTATTATATTTTTAATTCACAACCAAGGATTAAATATTATATCGATTAGGAACTAAAGATTCTTGATGTTGTAATTAATTTTTAATTTTCATGATATGTAGGAGGTGAACTTTATATGATATCTTAAAGGGCGTTTAATTGGTAGATCAATTTGATGACTTAAAGTAGCTTAATGACTTAATTTCTTAATTGATATGAATTTTAAACCTTTTTTTATAAACATAATTTTAAATTTAAATAAAAATAAATTAAGTCATTTTTAACTTTAAACTGTGACATCAAGTTATTTTAATAATTTAAATTAAGTTATTAAATCACTTTAAGTCATTAAATTGATTTATCAAATACTTTTTTAATATAGTACTTAATTATAATTATAATTTGATTAGAT
This sequence comes from Vitis hybrid cultivar, assembly GCA_022058775.1. Classification (NCBI taxonomy): domain Eukaryota; kingdom Viridiplantae; phylum Streptophyta; class Magnoliopsida; order Vitales; family Vitaceae; genus Vitis; species Vitis hybrid cultivar. The sequence continues at coordinate 38,070 of JAJJMF010025324.1, read as the reverse complement.
GACCTCAGTTATTGAAAGTAATAAATTCATCATAGGGATTGATAATTGTAAAGAAAGAATGGTATTATAAGTTTGTTTGACAACATTCTTAAAAATCGATCTTAAAAATAAAAAATATATATATTTATATGATATATGTTTGGGAACAATCCTATGGAATTTTTTTTGAAAAGTAAAGATATATTAAAATATCTAGAATTGAAAAGAAAAAAAAATCTGGAAATAAATTTTCTTATGACAAACAATGAGACATACGAGAATGATTTTTTTTTTCTTTCAATTTTATCTTAATAATTTAATGTCGGTATCACCTAGTCAAACTTCTACATGAATTTAGTTTTTCAATGGTATTTACTATAATACCTGATGGTATTAGGAATATAAACCTTTGCATAAAACTTAGTTGGTTCAACTAAAGATTGGAGTTAGTCTCAAACTAATTATATTTTATTATAAATTAAACCTAATTTAGTGTTAATATTAGGAAACATAGAATCCAAGTACAACTGCATGGAAGCCCAAACCCAATTAGAATTAAGCCAGCATAGCCTGAGGACCATCAAGCCCAGCCCAAACCAAGGGTTGTTGTCAATGATTTCGCTGGTTGGGCCAAGAAATTCAAGCCCAAGTACAAGTTTGAATTGGATGGGAGTATGACCCGAACCAGGGTTCAAATTCAGACCCAATCAATCCTAGTGGACGAAATATCAATCTAATTATATATTTATACTACATTTAAATTAAAATTTAAGCCCATCATGAAAGACGAATGGTAAGACAACACAGTCACTACAACAAATATGAGGTCTTGCCATAAAATAATTTATGATTAAAAGGAAAATAAAATTATTGTGTACTAATTATTAGAAAAAGATTTATGCACATTTTCATATGCAAATACTAGTTATTTATTAATTCCATCAAATATTTTTCAAATACTTTTAGTTAATTTAATTTTTCAGATATTATTAAAAATATCTAAAAGTTTATGTACTCTGATGTAACTTTTTAATAAGTTCTCTAAAATGTCCTTTTGAGTGAGTGTTAGAAACTCTCTAGTGAACTCATGTCAAAATCTTCTTCTTAGGAGAATGGAAAAGTTTCTTTTTTACGAGAGTTCTATATGAAGTTATTATTATTATTTTTATTTGTAAAAATAAAAAATAAAAAATACAACCAAGCAACATCATGTTAGCGGATTATAAGATTGAATTCACTTTTCCTTCTTTTCCAAACAACATCAAAATTAGCTTAAATTGTTAGGACCCTTCTTTTAAAGACCTTTGTTTTTTTTTCTTTCCTTTTTTTTTTTTTTTTGAAAAACTTCTCTTTTCTAAAAGAATTTTTTTTCTCACTTTGAAAGATGTGTCTCAATAGGGTTTGTGTGGAATATAATCCTTTTCTTATAATAGAAAATGAAAAATTAAGGTATTATTTGAATATATTTCTCATTTTGTTGTAAAAAAAAATGATAGTAATTCAGATAAAATGTAAAAACTCCTATTTATATTTTAAAAGATAGTAACTTTTAAAAATCATTTAAAAAATAGAGATATTAAATAAAATTATTTTTTAATACATGAAACGTATCCAAAATAATCTTTAACAAGCCTTTAAATTTTGTTTTGAGGGCGCAAAATGATCTTTAACAAGACTTCACTACCTTTACTATTTTTTAAAAAGTAAAAATAATTTATATATATATATATATATATATATAAATGTTATAGGTAAAAGTCCTTTATCCATGTTGTCTTTTACTTCGCCAACCATTCAACGTTTTTTAGTTGTACCTTTTAGTCATTCCAAGGCCAACAATCCATGTGCCCTCTAGAGGTCATAATTATGATATAAGAAATTCATAGTTGAATTGTATTATATTTCACTTTCTAGTTTGATATTTCTCTTACACCCAAGGATGAAAATATCGGTAATCACGGATATATCGGTAATTTGATTTTACGGATATATCGGATATATCAGAAATATTTTTGGATATATCGGAGATATATCGGTGGATATTATTGGTAGGCTTAAAATTGTTAAAAACTCATGGAAATGCAAGAAAAACCTCATAATAATATAATTAGAAGTATAATAGACATTTTAAAGTTATTTTATTGAAAATTTTGATATATGTATAACATGATTTATCATATTTGATAATAATATCGTATACATCGATAAAAATATGAATTTTATAAGTGTACATTTATTATTAAATTACACCTAATATTATGATATTTGATTATAATATGTCTAATTTTAAAATATATATTAGTATTAAAATATGATCTATTTAATTCAATTGTATTAAACAATATAAAATGAATAATGATATATATATAATTTTTTAATATTTAATTAATTATTAATGATATTAAAAACATTATGAAGAAAATTATATAATTTTTATATTTTTGGTAATTAATTAAAAGACTTTGCATTTAATTATAAAATAATTATAATTAATTTGCTCTTTAAATTATTCTTATATTTTCTTTATATAATTAATTTAAGTATATATATAGTTGTTGCATAATATATATCAAAAGACGGCTTAGCCCAGGTGGTAAGTGGTTGGGGTTCAAATCCCCTCGGCAGCACAAATGGGAGAGCTCCTGTAGCGGCGTTGACCGACACTGTAGCGGAGTTGACCGGCACTGTAGCGCGTCTGACCCGCGTTGACCGCGCGATAAATCGGCGATTTATCGTGTGTCGGCGATATATCGCCGATTTTGGGCGATTTTTCGCCCGGCCGACTTATCTCCTCGCCGTGTCGTGTCGCCGCCCGCCGACACGCGATATTTCGCCGATTTTTTCCGATTTTTTCCTCCCTGCTTACACCTTGATGTCTTCATTTCTAAGAAATTCTAGTTTGATATTTTTTTTACACTTTGATGTAGTTATTTTTAGGAAATCTTGGTAGTGAATTTCCTATTGCCTTCTAAGATTAGGACTCGATAGAAAATTTGCATCAAAAAGCGGCTACCCATAACAACCTTTCATATTAGACTTTTTAAATGAAATATCCACCTAACTCATTGCAAGGATATGATATTTCATTTTCCTCTTCTAATTATATTTAATTATAAGTTCAACCTAATTTAGTGTTAATATTAGGAAACATAGAATCAAATTACATCTGCATGGAAGCCTAAACCCAATCAGTATAAAGCCTGCATACCATGAGGACCATCAAGCCCAGCCCAAATTAAGGGCTGTTGGTCAATGATTTATCTAGTTGGGCCAAGAAATTCAAGCCCAGCCACAAGTTTGGATTGGATGGGAGTATGACCCGAACCAGGGTTCAAATTCAGACCCAATCAATCTTAGTGGACGAAATTTCAATCTAATTATATATTTATGCTATATTTAAATTAAAATTTGAGTCCATCATGAAAGCAGAATGTAAGACAACACAATCACTACAACAAATATGAGGTTTTGACATAAATTAATTTGTGATTGAAAGGAAAATAAAATTATTATGTACTAATCATAAAAAAAAAATTCTTCACTATGTTTATTATTTTTTTCATATGCAAATACTAGTTATTTATTAATTCAATCAAACATTTTTTAAATACTTTTAGTTAATTTAATTTTTCAAATATTTTTAAAAATATCTAAAAATGTATGTACTCTGATGTTACTTTTCAATAAGTTTTCTAAAATGTCCTTTTGAGTGGGTGTTAGAAACTCTCAAGTGGACTACTCCATGTTAAAATCTTCTCCAATTATTCACGGGAGGATGGAAAATTTTCTTTCTTATGAGAGTTAGACTGGCAGATTCCAATCTATGGCTGGGGAAAAAGTTGCATCAAATGTTTCTTTGAAAAATTACATTACATGTTACTAAAACTAGGAAATGAACGAATTATTGAGTTTAGTGAATGACCATATGTCTGAAATAATGATCCTGAATCTTCAATGACTAGTATAATGCAAGGAAGTATGTAGAGTTAGACTGCTTTTAACATCCATTATTATGGCTGTATCCTGAAAAGGTGGCAGCACTCAAGAGAAATTGGCCTTTTCTGCAGTTCCTTGTTTCCTTTTTAACGTTGGCTTTCTCCTCCAACAGACTTTGCTCCTTCAACATGGCTGCTTCTTCTTCACTTCTCAATTCCTCTACCTTCCTGGCCAACTCCTCTTCCTTCTTTGTTTGCTGATCCTCCTTTTCTTCAGTCACTTCAATCTCACCCCTCCTAGAAGCAGGTGCTGAGACTGCTTCAGTAGCAGGCTTCATGGGATTTTTAGTTTTTGCTGTCTGATTCTTTTGGTTGACCACCTTCCGCACCAATTTATCATCTGCCCTCTCAGCGTCATCAGGTACCATTTGTTTTACTTGTTCCACAGTCGAGACTGCTTGTACAGAGCTATCCTTGGTTGGGACAAAAAGTACCAAATGATTGCAAAACAGAGAATATAATGTAAGATTAGTACTGCAAAAAAGCACCAAATCATACGTGTGCTATGACCAGAGAGATAGAGAAGAGTACAGTCATACATTATTCACCCTCAAAGTTCTTGAAGTTTTTGATGGACCAAAAAAAAAAACACCCAATGTATTCTATAAATTATTCACAAATCCAGAACAAATAACTCCAATGCCCCAAATACCCGATCTAATTTCTCATTGATTAGATTGAAAATTATTTAGAGACATCCTCCTTCCACTCTTTCTCAGCAACCAAACAGGGCACAAGCAAATATCGCCAATATCCTAAAACACACGCATTCCATTTCCTGCTAAGAAACTCTGGTTCCATAAATCACCGCTATAAAAAAGTGAACAAGCCACCCAAAACATCCCCAAACATCAAGTCATAAATCAATAACATTACAAACTTCCAGAAAAAAGAAACCCTAGAAATGATTCGGACAGTAGCTACAGGGATTGAAATGCTCGAAGGTAATTGAATTTCATATGGAAATATGAGTTTGAAGAAAATGCAGAAAAATCTAGGGAGAGACGGTTGGAGAGAGAGAAAAACAAACTTGGGAGCTGTATTATTGAAGTTTGCGCCCATGGGTGATAGCCTCAAAGATTTGTTTTTCTTGGGGAAAAAAACAAATAAAAAGGAGAAACACGATAAAAAAATTTCTGACCTTTGAATTAGAAAGAGAAAAGAAGATGAATTACCAGTAAAGAGAACATTAGTGATGCAAGTGTGGTTGAGCCTAATACTTGGGATCAGTCTTGGGTTTCTCTAAATCTTTTGATGACACTCCTCTCCTGGGCTCTGTTGGGATTCCTTTTATTGTGAGCTTTACTATTAGTATCTTCTCTTACTGATCCATGCTCACCAAAATTCCCATGAGAAGTACTGCCTTGTGCCATTGTTGGATGCTTCTGTTCATAATCTTCTCTGTATACAAGACGGATTCCGCACTCTTCCACTACCACGTCCATTTGGGCACTAGAAAAGTAAGCCTGGAAGTGTGTCCATTGATTATTGGTGTCACAACTTTCCTCAATAGCTAACTTGGGATAACATATCACCCACTGAATACCTGATACATCATATTTAAAACAGCGAGAATCGAGACAGAAAGAACCCACGTCTTGTGATTGATTATTTCCTTCGATTATCAAATCACAACAGAACTGTGGTTCTTCATCATCAGGTTCACTGTCCTCAGATATATGACCTGATCCATACTCAGATTCATGGCCAGATTCAACATAAACACAGCATAAAGCAAATCCCCACAAGTCATCATTTTCATACCAATTCGGAGGGAGCTCTATTGTAGCAGATCCCCACAAGTCATCATTTTCATACCAATTAGGGAGCTCTATTGTTACTTCATTCCTTCCCATATTCCTTATCCACTCTAGAATTCCACTACTTCTAGGAATAACAATACCAATTCCATTGCCCGAGAAGGAAGAATAACGATTAAAAACTTCGTCGTCCTGCACGAAAGAACCAAGTAAATCCAATGGGTACAAAAGAAAAAGGAATGTGGCATGAGAATCATACCTCAATTTCTGATTTGAAGCAATTGACCATAGAATGAATAATAGGTAGAAGCGAGGGGCTTGATGAAATAACATCCTAACAGTGCGCATCTAAAAATCGTAGACTTGATGGAAGCTCCGGAATTTGTTCAAGGTTCTTGCAGTGACTCAAGTCAAGGGCTTTTAGATTGGAAAGTCGACGGATGCCAGCAGGAATGCTACTAAAATGGTTCCGACCCAGATATAATACTTCCAAGGATGTTAGATGGCAAATATGATTGAGGATCTTTCCTTCCATTAGATTGCAGTCACGTAGAGATAATTGTTGCAGTGGAGATAGGTTCCGAATATCACTGGGGATTCCTTCTTCCTTTAGCTTGCATTTAGTAAGAGATAATTTTACCAATGAAGATAGATGGAAAATCTTATCGAGGATTCCTTCTGCCATGCTAGGGAAGCTCCCTAGAGATAATATTTGCAATGAGGATAGGTGGAAACTGCCACTGAGGATGTCTTTTTCCATGCCATAAAACTTTCTTACAGATAATTCTACCAGTGATGACAGGAGGCACTGTGGGTTTAATGCTTCTAATGAGGAAAAGCAGTCATGCCAGTGATCATCCCAGATTATTTTTGAATTTGAAATGTGACAGGTTAGTACAGGTTTTGGGCTTGGATCAATCCCTAGTTTCATCTTTAACATTTCCTTGAGTTTTAGACAATTTGTAACTTCCAAACATTTGAGAGAGCTCAAATTGTAAATGCTCACGGGAAGACTCTCAAGGTTTCCGCAACGTGTGAATTCTAACCATTCAAGAGCTTTTAGACTTCCAATATTGATATCTGGAAAGCCCACGAGTTTTGAACAGTGATATAGATTGAGACTTCGAAGAGAGTTCAAACTACCAATACTGTCCGGAAGACTCGAAAGATTTTCGCAAATACTTAAGTCCAAGTCTTCAAGCCCATTTAGATGCCTAATTGATGATGGTAATCCCATTATACCTGTACCACTTAAATTAAGCATTCTTAGACTTCTCATTTCTTCCTCGATCTCTGGAAAACTCTCTAGTCTTGAACAGCCATTACAAGAGAGTGTTTGAAGGCATTTCAGCATATGAAGGTTCCTCGGAAGACTCTTGAGTCTTGTGCACTCTATTATATTCAAGAAAACGGTTAGTTAATGACTAATAATAATATTAAGCATGGGTGAAACACTTAAGTAACCTTGTACAACCTTGTAGAATTAGAGTCTCCAAATTTGGCATGCTTGAGATGCTTGAAATGTCAACCAGATGTCTGGAATAACTAAGATCAATGACTTTTAACTTTTTAGCAGGCTGTAACAGAAGAAATTTTTTTTCCATAAGTAAACTTCAAAAGACTTTAAAATCAGTCTAGAGCAAAAAATATAACTAAATAATAGCAGTACCATATTTCCTTCCCAAAAATGTTTTATCTTGCTGTCCCGGAGGTTGAGTTCAACAAGATTGTCTGCATGAAAATTTGATGGCAAAGATTCCAAAGGGTAGTCATCCCAATAAAAATATACTAGATCATGACAAGGCAATTCAAAGTCTTGGGAAAGCTGCACTATCTCATTGAATTTGACTATGAGCAATCTAAGTCGATTCATCTTTCTAAAAGCTTCAGCAGTAAATTGCATTTGTTTTCCTGTATTGTGAGACTGATTTATGAGAATCCCCTCAATATTTTCTGTCCCCTGAAAATAAGGATTGAGAATAAGCAGTATAAGATGCATAGGGATTCACTAAAATTATATAGATAAGATACTCAAACTATAATAATAATAAAAATAAATCTTGTTGAATCTTTTATATGTCTTTAGATCTCAAGTATGTTCATGTATTTTTCTCTTACCTTATTTTGTGCAAATACACTTTCAATATCCTGTAATTCCCATAATCTGCTCCATTTTCCTGGATGTTCTGGATCAATTTTGCGAACAATTTCCCAACCCATTTCTTGTAACAAGTCATGCATCCTTATAGTGCCGTACGTTATAGAAATAAGACACCTCTCATGAAGAACCGTTAGTCCAGTCGTTGGATGGAATTTGCAACCTTCTAGTATTCTTGTAACAATTTTTTCATCCTCATCTTTGAAGAAGCATGCAATATCAAGAAACAACTTCTTGCATTTATCATCTAGTCCATCATAACTTATCTGGAGTACCTTTTGAATATCCTCGGGAGGGTTTGTTTTTAGTTGATTCAGTGTGCTTTTCCAGAAACCCTCATTCCTTTTTGAAAGAAAAGAACCCAAAACTACAAGAGCCAATGGAAGGCCTTTAGCATAATCTAGTATATGATTAGATAGGTCCACATAATTTTCTATGGGATGGTCTTGCTTGAAGGCTTTCCAACAAAAGAGTTCCTTAGCTTGCTCGTGTGCCAACCCCTTAGCCTCATATGATGAATATGACTCGTATACATCAAGGCAACGTTTATTTCTCGTGGTCACAATGATTATGCTTTCTCGATGAAAACATTCAGAATTAGGAGCTAAGAATTGTAATTGTCTTGGACAATCTACATCATCAAGAACAATAAGAACCTTTTCAAAGCAACACTCACTCTTTATCTTTTCGATTCCTTTACCAATATCACTTAACTTCATATCTTTCACCTTTAGGATATCACAAAGAAGGTTTTTTTGTAATTGAAGCAAACCATCATCATCTTTAGATTTCTCTCTCACATTTGCAAGAAAGCTGTGACGTTCAAATTGAACTAACATATCATTGTAAACAACCTTGGCGATGGTAGTTTTACCAATCCCACCAATCCCATAAATCCCAACCATGCTCACTTTATTTGATTGGGGATCTATCAATGACTTCACTACTTTCAAATTTTCATCCATTCCAACCATGTTCTCACCAACATGTACCAATTTAGGAATTAATCTTCTAATCTCACCAATGATATCTTCAATAAACTCTGCCTCAGATCTGTCCATTATAAAGTACAATAAAACATGCAGTGAGTTAGAATCAATTTCCAAAGAAAACAATGATGAAGTAACTGGAAATTATAGAATGGTGTTTAGCTTCATTCGATGCAACTAAATTAAGGTCAAATAGAATGTAAATTAAAAATGTGTTGAATTGCATGTTTGAATAAAATTTCATTGTATTATGTCAAGTATACGTGCAATAAAATAATGTAAATATCTCAATTGCTTCTAAAGGTCCAAATTGAAGTTGACCTTTCTAAAGTATCATTATCCTTTATGATAAGAGATTTTATTATAGAGAGCAATACTAGTTTGGCTAGAAATCTACCAATTTGTCACCCAAGTTCCCTAACCTAGCAATGCTTTTATTAATTACACCATGACTTGTGACCATCCTCTATGCTTGTAAGACTTTCAACTATTTATTTTGTAAACAAGTACATTTTCGTTGTAGTTCTATTTATATTTAGGTTGCCAATAATTGCTACGTGAGTTTCATATTTTGATGAAATCCCCATTTTTTTTCCAAATATAAATTACAATGACAAGGAAAGTGACACATGTTTGTTTGCTGGTCAAAAGCCCAGCAACAACTAGACTCATGGAAAAAGATTTCTAAATGATACTTAAAAGAAAAATGCATGTATAGATATTGTTTTTGAAAATAGATTTTTTTTCTTTAGAATATAAAATAGTTTAATAACTTAAATATATATTTTATTTTTGTTACTAAAAATTATTTTCAAAAATTTGTTAGGTAAACAAGTTCATTTCTAAGAGCATATTTGAGATGATTTTAAGTATTTTCTTATAGAGTATTGTGATAAAGAAATGAAAATATAGATAATACTTAGAGAAATGTTATATTGTACATAAATTTATAATACCTTCATAGTTAATAAGTCGAGAAAGGCGTTTTTCATATTTGAATTTTCAAATAAAATTTTGTTCATTATTTTCAACATTGGGTTGGGGAAAACTATTTTTTGAACATTAGTTTCAAGTCAAACAAGCTCTGAGGTTGCTTGCTTTTATTTGTAATTGAGGCATAGAAGAATGTAGAACATACAAGAGAAAAAGAGAAAAAGAGAAAAAAAAAAAAACAATTTCGATTGCAATATATTAATCCCATGAGTACACAAAGTAGAATAGCAAGGGAATAAGCTTAGCATTAGATGATTCAATGTGAAAGACAAGGTCTTAAGAAGAGATTAATTATCCAGACATAATGGGATAATTAGAATAAAACGAGATACAAACATTAGATTAAAAGGTAAATAAATTTGATAATCAACTTGCAAATATAGAGGAAGAAACAATATTAAGGAAAGAAGAATATTTTGGAATCTTAAAGATTTTCAACAATTCAAAACTTGGCATATGGCATAATTATTTTATTTTATTTTTTTACTGGTATTACCTGCTGGCCCTTAATGAGCCCACAACACCTATTATAGATTTTCTAATTTTATCTCAATTGTAGGCAAATATATTTTAATTATATTTGATTTCCTTTTATAATTTTAATAACAAATTAAACGTGAGAAAATCATTTTTTTTTTTTTTTACTCTTTCTTATTACTTTCCAAGAAATCAAACATATTAATGTCTTCTACTAAAAAATGGATTTTGATTGATATATGTAATCATAAATATTTTATTTATTAACAAGAATGAAAATAAACTGACAGAAAATTGGAAATGGAAAAACTGAAGTAGGGATTACCTATCATCCTTCAGATGAAATCCACTCAAATTACCGGCTTTCCGTAAGGCAGTCCTCCACTCCTCTATCTTCTTCTTCTTCTTCTCCTCGTCCGCATTTTTCTCGTGATTGTTAAATGCTTCTCCATAAATCCCAGACTGGTTCCTGACTTCAGACGGCTCTACATGATAGAAAATAGGAAAAACCTTTTGTCCCTTTTCTTTCTCGCACTCCATGATCTTGACGAGTTCATCCAAGCACCACTTGGAGTGAGCATAGGTTTTCGAGAAGACAATAAGGGCGATCCTTGATCCTTCAATAGCTTTTAGGAGCTCGGGCGCAATCTCTTCTCCCCTTGGAAGTCCTTCATCATCTATAAAGGTTTCAATGTTGGCATGATCCAAAGCCTTGTAGAGATGACTAGTAAAGTTGTTGCGGGTATCCTCGCCTCTGAAACTCAAGAACACATCGTACCTCCATTTAGAATTAGAAGAAGAAGAAGAAGAAGAAGAAGAAGAGGGTCTCTTGGGATTGCTAGTGGAAGCCATGGTTGGATTGTAACAAAATTTGGAAGAAGAAAAAACAAAGGGGTCTTTGAATGCTGAGAGTCTGAGACGATGGTGGTGAGGATGTCTGGTTCTTTACAACTGTATCCCATTAAAATTGCTTCTACAGACTTTGGAAAAAGTAAAAATAAAGCGTCCTCGGTTGCCGAGTGGCTCTACTTTCTTTCAATTATTTCTGGTTGAGTGAAAGCCCTTTTGCATTCACTAACAGTGGGATTCAATTATGTCCTATTTTATTTTTTTAATTTATTGATTATTTCTTATTTTATTATTATCTTTAATATTTTAAAAAGTTATACAAAAAAGAAAAAAAAGAAAAATGCTAACCGACAATGCTGTGATTTGACAACTTGGGGAGGTAAGTGGCTTCCAGCAATCTTCCTAAGCTACTTTAATCATGGTTGTCAGGCGTGCAGATAGTAAAGAAGGAAGCCTAAAATGATAGCATTCCAAGTCAAATCAAGAAAACAGGAAATAACTGTGATTCTTCTCTCCCATTCCTTTTTTACATTCAATGACAGTAGATTACAAAAGAGATAAAGTTGGAGAGAATGAGAGTCTTTGATGCTTTTGAATTTCCACCCATCTCCCCATAATACTCAACACCCTGTATTCCTCAGTTATCATCAGTGAAGTTGAATGATAGCTGTCATTTGTTAATGTGATTTTCTCTTTCAATCTTCATTTGCTTTTTATCATCGTTACTTGTCATGTCATCAGCTGCTTTAAAGGAGTTGATTGGGCAAAGGAAGACTTTTCTAATCATCTTCTTCTTTTCAATTTTTTTCTTGCAGGTAGGTGATCATCTTTTGGGTCTTTCATTCCCCACCAAGTTCCTGATTTTATTTAATCTTGTATATTTTCTTCACTTTAGGCATTATTACCTACCCTTATTATTACCTACCTTTAAAAAAAAATTACAAGAAAAAATAATATATGAGCACAGATTTGATGGTCAAAGAGAAATGCGAAATTTCTAGGAAGTTTCATTTGGGAACACTTTTAAGGCATTAAAGTTAAAGTGTCACTTAATAAATTATTTTTTCTAGTTATCATGTATATTTTTTAGTTTTAAATTATTTTAAAAAATATTAAACTTATTAATAAATTTAATATAACGGGTCACTTAATTTAAAATTTATTTCTTTTATTAAAATTTTTTAAACAAAATAGAAAAAAAAAGTATCTATTTTATTTTTAAAAATTGTTTTTAAAGAACAACAATTAAATTGAATAGGATAATTTTTAAATATATATATATATATAATTTTTTTTAAAATATATATATATATTTTTTTTTTTTAAATCATAAAGGTTTTTAGTATTTAGTAAAAAGAACTTTCATAGATATTTTTAAATGAAAATAAAAAAATAATTTAAACTATGTATAATGGGATTTTTTTTTAAATGAAAATAAAAAATTATTTTAAATTATATGTATGGATATTAATGTTAAAATTTTTTTTTTCATTGTTACTTAACATTAAAATAGAAATACATAATTATTCTAATTTTATATTTTCATATGTATTTAAATATAAGAATTAGAGTAACAAAATTTATTACTATTTAAGGAGAAATAGGAAGGAAAACAAATTATTCATTTTCATTCTTATGGCCACGTACCAAACATGGTTTAGAAGCTGTCAATTTCTCAAATCAATACTTGTTCAACCTAGGTTATAAAAGTTTGAATCTAAAGTCGTCAATTAGAATTACTTTTTTTTTAACAAGGAATACTAGATAAATAGAAATTCCTAGAATTAAAAATTACAAATATTAATAGTAGATAAGGAAGATAAGTTATGAAAGAATAAAAAAAAAACAAATAGTTTTTTTTCAAAATTTTCCTAAAATTTTCTTTGCTATGTTTGGTTTCTAAAAAATTTAAGAAAAATGCATAAAAAAAAAAGTAGAAGGAAAAAAAAATTTAAAGTTAATAAATTAATCTTTTATATTACTCTAAACTCATTTTATTTATTTTAACTCTTTTATTTAAAGATTAGATAAATTAATGATTTATAATTTTGTGACAATGTGTCTATATATATGTGTGTGCATGCGTGTGTGTATTATATATGTATATAAAAAATTATTTTCTTCAACATAAAAAATAAATTTGAAAATAGGAAAATTAAAATCCTTATTTTCATTTTTTTTATTAAAAATATATTTTATTTTATATGTTCTATAGTAAAAATAAATATAAAATAATTATTTTCTTTAGCATAAAACAACCAAACATAGCATTAAAAATCAGCAAAGTTGAAATCCTCATTGTCATTTTTTATTTTAAAAAAAAAGTTAAAATCAATTATTTTTCTAACTTATTTCTTATAGATTCTTATTCAGTGTAATTGTATTTCGGTATTATTTTCATTATTAAAATCTAAAGCCTTCTTACCTCTTTCTGACTTTTGTTTCTGCATGGTGGAGATGGCGGCACCCATCTTGTAATCCACCAAGCAATCTACTGCAACCATGGCAACAGGAAGATCATGAATCTCTTGCCTCGTAAGTTTCGTCTGAGCCCACCCTTGCAATCCAAACATGAAATTGAAAAACTTGTCATCCTTTGACATGTTCTTTATGTCCAATATCAAGGAATTGAATTCCTTGACATAGTCCATCACTGATTCGGTGTGTCTGAGCCTTTTCAATGATTCCCTGGCCACCCAAGCAGTGTTGGTGGGAGGAATTGATCAATTCCTCCTTCAGAGTCTCCCAAGTGGTGATTTAAGGTCTTTCAGACTCTGCATCATCCTCCATCCTTGTTCGCCACCATAGTTTGGCATCCCCAATCAAATACATACTAGTAATGGACACCTTCTCGCCATTAGGAACATGAGCAACCCTGAAGAACTACTCCATGTCCCATAAGAAATTGTCCAACATCTTCGCGTTCCTATTACCATTGAAGCCCTTAGGCTTTGGAACCGAGACTTTGGGAGAGGCTTTAGGGCCTGAGGAGCATCCTTACAACACAGCCTTCTTGAGGACTACGATGTCTTCTCCATAAGATTGCAGGATGCCCTTGAAGTCATCCATCAAGGACTGAATCTTTGCTTTCAAGCCAGCAAATTTCTCCTCAAAGAATTTGTCATGGGTCTCCAGGAAACTCCACTGCACTTGAATTTCTCCCATAGTGTGTTTTGCCCACGAACCCACAATGCCATCCCCACGTGGCCATTCTCCCACAATTTCTTCCATCCAAGCAATCCTTTCCCGCAAGGCTTCCATATCTAGTACAGGCTTTGATACCACTTGTCACACCCCTTATAATTGCCTTCAATTTTTCACCGAGTGTGTGGTGCTAAGAACCCTTCCTTAGCCAACCTTCCTTCCCAGTCCTTAGAAAAGTAGAGTAATAGGACACAACAATTACGGGAACCTTTCCCAACTTGTATTATTTCACTCACTACAAGATAGAAAATTGTTTTCCAAAGTGTCTCAACACTTGGCTTGAGTCAGAGTACAATGCTTAGAACCCTTAAGCATTCAAAGACACATCCCATGCTCTCATGTTCTGTCTTAGAGATGCAGGAGGCCCTTTTAAAAGACCCACCCTGCAGTTTACAATTCAAATTTCAAACAAGAAGCCTACTAGTGGTTATGTAACTCCCACAACCGCCCATAACTGCTTGCATAACCACCCAACTAGTGAACTACTAGCATAACCACCTAGCTGGAGACACTCCTTTAGCCAAGGTGTCTCTTCGCACCAACCATCAGCACCACAACCATCTACCAATCCTTTATAGCTGAATGTTGTCCTGATCACTTGTTGTCATTAGCTAGTTGTCACTAATTAGCTGTCATTAGCTAGCTGCCATCCCCTCAAGCCTTTCTTATCAAGTTGTTGATGAGTCCCCCTAACAAGCTGCCTCATCCCCGTAAGATGCCTCTTGTAAACGGGTGTCTACCAACATGTCTCTAATCAAGGCCTTCTGAACCAATAGCATGCACCAACTAGCAGACCAGGTGTTTGGTGCATCAGTGTGTCTTTCCCACACTGATGTGTGAGCCTATGTCGTGTCAAGTTGCCCATCACCTAGACATGTTGTTAGCTCCCACTGTCAGGTTAAGCTTCATAGCAACGAGCCATGGCATTGCGCCTATGGATGTTCCTTCTTGGTGCACAGGGCATTGTGCCCCTATGCCGTGTGTAGGCATCATGGGTGCGAGTCAGTTGCCTATCTAATGCCCCATCAGACCATGACATTATGCCCATGGCTTCCTCTGCTGGCTTGCTGCACAAGGCTTAGGCGCCCTCGTGCCTGCACGGGGAAGAGGTAGGCCACACCAGGCACCGTGCCGTTGCAGCCACGAGGTGCACACCACACATGTCGTAGAGCCCATGTGTGTGTGCTTGAGTGACGTTCATGTGTCCTAGGCATGCCCAAGGTCGTGTCATGGTACCCCCTTGGTGCTGTCAAGGCCTTCCCTTGGTACCCCCTTGAGTCACCTACCCCCCCTCTTAAAGAGCAATATGTGTCATTCTCAAGATGTTTGGAGGAGACATCATACTTGCTTGAAGAGACATCTGCACCAACTCGATAGCCAACATATGCCTGGTGTGCTCGCGGTGCCTGTCTGGCTTGCCCGCTATGCACATCTGGCTTGCTCGCGATGCATATCTAACTTGCTTGCGGTGTCCGCACCATGCACGTTTGGCTCTCTCGCGGTGTGCATTTGGCTTAAACATGGCCTCCTTATTTCAACTCCTAGGATTTGAACCACCAAACCTTCGGGCCATCCTTACTCTCTGTCCAGGCTCCCATGGGTGTAAGGCCTACCCATGAGGTCTTTTTCTCCATCTTTGGGTCAAGAGGCTAAGGGGCTAATAGCTACCATGTTGTCAATAAGGAAACTATGATGTAGTCCAAATAATGGAGACAATAGTATAGAGATGGGTCATATTATTTTCATATTGGTGACCTTTCTCTTGGGATTTTGAAAGAAAAAAAAAAAATTTTTAAATATTTTTTTAAATATGATAACTAGGAGTTGCCTTAAAATATTATTTAAATCAAAGTTGTGTTTTCGAAAACAATCAATGATGATGGTTGCATGAACCATCATTGAGATCCTAATGCATAACTTTCCATCCGATTAGCTTTGAAGTATTTTCAAGGAAGTGTTTTTAAAAGTATTTTTATAATAATTATTTATCAAATATTTCTTAGAAAACACTATAATTATTTTTTTAAAATATTTTTTTAATTTCATTAAATATTTATTTAAATAAAACACTTTTTATTGTAAAAGTGATAGTTAAAAAGACTATTTTACTCTAATTATATTCACTCAAATCAAATTTTATTGACATGCCAAAATTTAGCATATGCACCATATTCTATTGAATTCATTGCAATCAAATGATAATTTACTTTTAATTATGTCATTATTAGTTAAGTGTGAGTATTTATAAATAAGAGATTATGTAATATTTGAATAAAAAGAGTGGTAGAAGACAATAAAATTTTAATTTTCCCAAATTTTTATCTTTGTTTATTAAATTAAACAAAAGAGAAATGATAATAGCTGAAGTATCATTTCTCTTTTCTCTTAAATAAAAAGAATAAAGATAAATTTCAACAATAGAAAATGGTTGACATATTAAGTAAAATTAAGAAATTTGGCATTGAAAGCTTGATTTATTGATGGGTAGAGAAAAATACAAAATCTTTATAAATTTGCAATGCTACTATTACTGTACTCAATTGATTTCCCTTACAGCTGTATCCCATTAAAATTGCTACTACAGACTTTGAAAAAAAAAAAAAATAGAGATAAAAGGTCCTTGGATGCCAAGTGACTTCGTTTTTGTCTCAACTATTTCTGGTTGGCCGTATCCTTATGGATTCAAAAGAGCCTTGAAGCTTTTTTGACTTCTCCTTTTTTCTTTTTCTCTTTCTTCATTCAACAACCAACAATCTTCTCTTTGTTATTTTTCTTTTCTTTTTCCTCTTTTTTCATTGGAACCGATATGATTATGGCTGAAGTATCATTTCTGTTTTTATTTATTTATTTATGGTAAAGAACATTTTGTGGTTGGTATGGCAGCAAAGTTAAAATCATCATTGTTTGATCATGATTTGATAGACTGGATGGTGGTCTTTATTTTTAATTATTTTCTTTTCATTCATTGATTGTGTTTAAGGGTGTTCACATTCTGATAATTGTTCCAATATTTGTAAGGGATGCATAATTGATGTAAGGTGAATAAAAATTTATAGAAAAAATACCCTTTATTATTTACTTATATCTATTTAGATATTTTTCTTGATTGTTTTCGGGTTTTTTTTTTCAATGTCAAAGATTGAAAGTATTATTTATACATATGTATAAATATTAAATATAATTTTATTTTTTTATATTTTGATATATGTACAAAGGATTTAAACTAAATACATAAAGCATTTATATTAGCTTTACAAGGACTATACAAGTCTGTAATAATAGCGACATATTGTTATTTATTTTAATAAAAATGTAAAAATGTGTTAAACATTCCTTATATGTTTTTGTATGTGTGTGAAAATATGAAAAAATAAAATTATATTTGACATTTGTATATATAATTAAATTTTTTTAATAATTTAATATGAAAAACACATAAAGAGAATGAAAAAAAAAATATGTACATAAATTATCCAAGTGTATATATCTTATGTAATTAATACAAATGTTTTATACATAAAGAAACTTGAGCGTGAGGCTTGATAAGTGGGTTCCAGCAATCTTCGTAGTAAGTGGCTTCCAACAATCTTCCTAAACAACTTTAACCATGGTTGTCAGGCGCGCAGATAGTAAAGAAAGAAGCCTGAAATTTCTGACTAGAAATGATAGCTTTCCAAGTCAAGTCAAGTCAAGAAAATAGGAAATAACTGTGATTCTTCTCTCCCATTCCTTTTTACATTCAACAACAGTGGATTACAGGGGGGATAAAGTTGGAGAGAATGAGAGTCTTTGGATGCTTTTGAATTTCCATGAACTTTCCCAGGATTTTTGTGGAGGAACTTCCACCCATCTCCCCATAATACTCACCAAAGCTTTTCAGTATATTCCTCTGTATTATTTAATCTTTTGTTTTCTTGCAGGTACGTGATTGCATTCGATGATCATCATTTGGGTCTTTCACTTTACTTCCCCACCAAGTTCCTGATTTTATTTAATCTTGTATATTTTCTTCACTTTAGGCATCATCTCCTATTTTATTATTGCCTACCTTTAAAAAAAATTACAAGGAAAAATAATATATAAACACAGATTTGATGGTCAAAGAGAAGTGCGAAATTTCTAGGAAGTTTCATTTGGGAACACTTTTAAGGCATTAAAGTTAAAGGGTCACTTAATAAATTATTTTTTCTAGTTATCATGTATATTTTTTAGTTTTAAATTATTTTAAAAAATATTAAACTTATTAATAAATTCAATATAAAGGGTAACTTAATTTAAAATTTATTTCTTTTATTAATTTTTTTTTAAAAAAATAGATAAAAAAAATTATCTATTTTATTTTTAAAAATTATTTTTAAAGAACAACAATTAAATTGAATAGTATAATTTAAAAAAAATATATATATATTTTTTAAAATCATAAACTCAAATAGGTTTTTAGTATTTAGTAAAAAGAACTTTCATAGATATTTTTAAATGAAAAATAAAAAAATAATTTAAACTATGTATAATGGGAGTTTTTTTAAATGAAAATAAAAAATTATTTTAAACTATATGTATGAATATTAATGTAATTTTTTTTTTTTTCATTTTCATTGTTACTTAACATTAAAATTGAAATAAATAATCATTCTAATTTTATATTTTCATATGTATTTAAATATAAGAATTAAAGTAACAAAATTTATTACTATTCAAAGAGAAATAGGAAGGAAAACAAATTATTCATTTTGCTTATGGCCACGTACCAAACATAATTTAGGAGCTGTCAATTTCTCAAATCAATACTTGTCCAACCTAAGTTATAAAAGTTTGAATTTAAAGTCCGTCAATTAGAATTACTTTTTTTTTTAACAAGGAATACTAGATAAATAGAAACTCCTATAATTAAAAATTACAAATATTAATAGTAGATAAGGAAGATAAGTTATGAAAGAAGAAAAAAAAAAAGAAAGAGTTTTTTTCAAAATTTTCATAAAATTTTCTTTGCTATGTTTGGTTTCTAAAAAATTTAAGAAAAAATGCACAGAAAAAAAGTAGAAGGAAAGAAAAAAATTTAAAGTTAATAAATAATTGGTATTTTCTCTGACCAGTCTTGATGAGTATTGTATGTTGAGCAGGGTAAACTCCTCTATCATTTGACCATTCAGGAGGCTTGCTTTCAGTGATGAGTTCAGCTGATTTGTATCCCTGGATGAAGGTATTTAACACACAAATTGCTAATTTTCTTCCAAATCCATCAGTTTGATCCGGATGAGAGAAAATTAGTTGATATAGTAAACCATAATCCATGAGACGAGTAGGGGTTAACTCTATTGACTCATTATTGAACTTAATGAATATGGGCTTATAACTGTCTAAGTCAATATTAGCTTTGCAAATATTGTAAGTGAGGGCACACTTACAGCCATATCTTTCTAGTGGAATTTCCTGACACAAGGGGTCAGTCTGGGGACAGTCATCAAAGGTGTGGTCATAATGAGTCTTCCAAGTAAAACTCATTCCTTGAATATGAACTCTAAACTTGCTACAGTTAGCCAAGAAATTCATTATATGTTCTTGCTTGGTTTCTCCTGTATTTCTAGCATGTTGATATACGAACTGTTTAAGATCTGGAGAAAGGTCTTGAGAAAAATTTAAAATATTTTTCTCGAAAAATGAAAATCTTGCAATTTGAAATCCATGTTCTTCATTAGAAAGTTTTTGAACTCCATTTTGAACTTCATTTTGAAGAGGTTTTGAAAATACAACTTCTTTTGCTTTTTCCCTGCAGCTAAAATAATCAAGATATGTATCCATTGGGCTGCAATGAATATCAGAACTTGAAGTGTTAGCAAAACTTTCTAATTTATCATTTATCTGTTTAAAATAAAAAGATAAAGCATTTAAACCTTCTACCTTTTGAACAACACTCTTTGCATTCCAGATGTGGTCTAGAATGCACTTATGTGATATGTCTAATCCCTCTATATCTTTATGAACTCTGAATGATAGATTACTTTTAAGAATCACAGGAAGAGTGACTTTCCCAAATGTAATCTTTTCTCGCTCCATTTGTAGAGAAAATTTACAATAAATTAGAGATCTAAAGAGTTTATCTTGAATATACCAGAGTTGAAAATAAATTGAATTTATGAAATGCACATTATTGCGAATAACAAGCTTTAAAGAAAATTTTGAATATTTTGAAATCAAATTTATTGATTTATATGAGCATGCACAAATACCATCACAATCTTGTTGATTTTCTGATTCTTCTGCTAAACTTGACTATTCATTTGACATTTCTTGTGTTATCAGTATTTGATTATCTTCTTCTGATTCGTAAGTTTCACTTGATTCGTCATTTTCTTTATCAATCATTAATCTTATCATTAAATTTTTAAGTTTATCACTTAATTCTAATGAATTAATTTTATTTAATTTTTAAACTATATGTATGGATATTAATGTAATTTTTTTTTTCATTTTCATTGTTACTTAACATTAAAATTGAAATAAATAATCATTCTAATTTTATATTTTTCATATGTATTTAAATATAAGAATTGGAGTAACAAAATTTATTACTATTCAAGGAGAAATATGAAGGAAAACAAATTATTCATTTTGCTTATGGCCACGTACCAAACATGATTTAGGAGCTGTCAATTTCTCAAATCAATACTTGTTCAACCTAAGTTATAAAAGTTTGAATTTAAAGTCCGTCAATTAGAATTACTTTTTTTTTAAACAAGGAATACTAGATAAATAGAAATTCCTATAATTAAAAATTACAAATATTAATAGTAGATAAGGAAGATAAGTTATGAAAGAAGAAAAAAAAGAAAGAGTTTTTTTTCAAAATTTTCCTAAAATTTTCTTTGCTATGTTTGGTTTCTAAAAAATTTAAGAAAAAATGCATAGAAAAAAAGTAGAAGGAAAGAAAAAAATTTAAAGTTAATAAATTAATATTTTATATTACTCCAAACTCATTTAATTTATTTTAACTCTTTTATTTAAAGATTAGATAAATTAATGATTCATAATTTTGTGACAATGTATCTATATATATATATATATATATGTGTGTGCATATGTGTGTGTATTATATATGTATGTAAAAAATTATTTTCTTTAACATAAAATATAAATTTGAAAATAAGAAAATTATTTTCTAACTTATTTCTTATAGATTCTTATTCGGTGTAATTGCCTTTCGGTATTATTTTCATTATTAAAATCAATTTCACAAAGAAATTTATCATTTCTTATTTAGTTGAAATAAATTTACAAATCAAGATTACTTTAGCTATCAAAACCATTATTATATTCATTAAATTAGGTTTTCATCATTTTTTAATTAAAATAAATTTTCACCCAAAAGTATCTTCTTTTCCTTTTCTTCTAAACATGAATTTACAATATTAAAATTATTTTAACTAGCAAAAAAAAATAATTTCTATTAAATCAAATTAATGTTAATATCCAACTATTTTTTAGTAAAGTGCTTTAGTAACAAATTTTCAATTAAACCAAATTAAAATTAGTATACAACTTATGTTTTTCCATTAAAACTATTAATAAAGTGCTATGGTTACATTTGTTAACTTATTTATTCAATTGAATATAAAGATAAAATAGTCCAAAAAGTAAATCAATATTTCATATAAGTGACGTAGCAAATTAATTATTTTTTTAATTATCAAAATTTTATCTTCACTATTTATGCATAAAAAATAAAAAAAAAAATCAAATGAACGTTCAAGAGATTCGTTTGTAACTAGAAAAATAAGATAAAATCAATAAATGAATAATATATTGAATTTGAGAGAAAATACACAAACATACAAACTCATTTAAACTTTTAATAAAATCATCATTGAAAATTCAATGAGAAATCATTTACAAGAATATATATATTTGGTTTTATGAAATGTGATACAAAAATTTTACGAGAACATTAATAATTTATTGAAAATCTTTGAATTTTTTGTTAAATAAATGAATGTAAATGAATTGAAATATATTTGATGTAATTTTATTAGAATGCTAAATACATACAAATGGATTGAAAAGAATTTGAATAATTTTTAATTGAAAGTTATCTAATTGCAAGACATTATATTTTCTTTTTTGGAGTGTCTTTTATCTTTTCAAATAACTCAAAATTGTCTATTAAATTTTGGAAAATGCATTTTTTTTAAATAAAATATTTTAGCTTTTTCATATTTTTCAAAATATTTGTCATACCTTATTCCCTTTCCAAATTTGTTTTATGTTGTTAGACTACAAGTTGAGTTCTACCAAGTTCTCTCCGTCAAAATGTGATGGTAAGAATTTCAAAGGGTATCCATCGCAATAGAGATATCTCAACTTATAAGAAGGAAATTCAAAATTTTGGAAAAGAAGCACTTTGTAATCCCTTTTAGTAAAGCCATAGTGATGACTACTCCAATAAACTTTGAATAATATGAGATTTTTCATCATTTTGAAAGCTTCATTAGTAAACTGAATCTCTCTTAATGTAACCATATCTAGGAATATCCCTTCAATAACTTTGGTCCCATAAAGAATAGTAGATAATATGTGAAGAATAAAAAGTGAAAACCTTGCTAAAATTATATCTCCATGTAACTAATTAAACAAAAATATGTCATTGAAACTCATATATATTAGCTTTTATCATTTCTCTTTGTAATACATGATACACATCGTTAGGTTCTCATAATTTACTCCATTTTCCTGGATCTTTAGGATACTCTTAACGAATAATTTTTCGACCCATTTCTTGTAATAGATCATGCATCCCTATGGTGCCATGTAAAAATGTTATTAGACACTTGTAACTAAGAACTTTTATTCCAATAGTTGTATTGAAACTACAACTATCTAGTATTATAGTAATAAAATTCTCATTCTGACCTTCGAAGAAACATGCAATATTGAGGAATAATTCCTTCTCAAAATGGGAAAAAAATTAAACGTGTTTGTTGGGCAAATGTCACAAACATGTTAAGAATAAAAAATTATTTTTGGTGGAATGGTCTTGGATAAAGGCTAAAATGGTGCGGATGATGGATGCCCTGGCCTAAAATTATTTTCGAGAGTCTGAGACGATGGTGGTGAGGATGTCTGGTTCTTTACAATTGTATCCCATTAAAATTGCTAGTACAGACTTTGGAAAAAGTAAAAATAAAGCGTCCTCGGTTGCCGAGTGGCTCTACTTTCTTTCAATTACTTCTGGTTGGGTGAAGCCCTTTTGCATTCACCAACAATGGGATTCAATTATGTCCTATTTTATTTTTTATTTATTTTAAAAGTTTGTTTTACTAGAAAGAGAAAAAAATAATCCAATTCATATGACACAATTGTGGTGGGCTATCAACGATCATTTTTTTATTTATTTAAATTTATTGATTATTTCCTATTTTATTATTATCTTTTACATTTTAAAAAGTTATACAAACAAGTAAAAAAGAAAAATGCTAACCCACAATGCCAAGTGGCTTCCAGCGATCTTCCTAAACAACTTTAATCATGGTTGTCAAGCGTGCAGATAATAAAGAAGGAAGCCTGAAATGATAGCATTCCAAGTCAAGTCAAGAAAATAGGAAATAACTGTGATTCTTCTTTCCCAATCCTTTTTACACTCAACTACAGTGGATTACAGAGGGGATAAACTTGGAGGGAATGAGAGCCTTTGGATGCTTTTGAATTTCCATGAAGTTTCCCAGGATTTTTGTGGTGGAACTTCCACCCATCTCCCCTTGATACTCAACACTCTGTATTCCTCAGTCATCATCAGTGAAACTGAATGGTAGTTGTCATTTGTTAATGTGATTTTCTCTTTCAATTTTCATTTGCTTTTTATCATTGTTACTTGTCATGTCATAAGTTGTTTTTCTTCAAATTGATAAATGGTAGTTTTTTTTTTTTATTCATACTTTCATTCATTCATGTACAGAGTATATATAGAGGGTAATCACCATTCTAAGAATGGGAAAGAATGATACAAGGAAAGAATAATATAAGGAAATAACAACTAATATCCTAATATCTCAATTTTCCTAATATCTCAATATTCTTAATATCTCAACTTTCCTAATATCTAAACATTCCTAATATCCCAATACTGAATGACATAAGGAAAGAATGATATAAGGAAAGCATTCCTAATATCTCAACACTCCCCCTCAAGTTGGTGCATAGATGTCACACATGCCCAACTTGTCTAAAAATTTTGAGAATACTTGACTTGAGACATCTTTGGTGAGGATATCAGCCAATCGATCTTCTGATCAAATCTTAGGCAATTTCACAATCTTATCATCCAACTTTTCCTTAATGAAGAATCTATCCACCTTGACATGCTTTGTACGATCATGTTGTACTGGATTATGAGCAATGTCACATGCGGCTTTATTGTCACAAAACAATCGGATTGGTTGCCTAGATAAGTAACCTAAATCATGTAAGAGGAGTCTTAACCATAATGCCTCACAAAGTCCTAGAGCCATACCTCTAAATTCCGCTTCTGCACTTGAATGAGCGACGACATTCTGCTTCTTACTTTTCCATGTCACAAGATTACCACCTACAAGGGTAAAGTAACCAGATGTAGATCGCTTATCATCCATTGCACCAACCCAATCAGCATCAGTATATACTTCTATACTCTGATGATCAACATTTTTAACGAACAAAATTCCCTTCCCAGGAGCATTCTTCAAATACCTCAAAATACGCATGACTGCATTCATATGTTGCTCTCCAGGATTATGCATGTATTGACTCACTACACTTAATGCATAAGCAAGATCTGGTCTTGTATGAGCTAAGTACATTAATCTCCCCACAAGTCTCTGGTATCTTCCCTTATCGGTTGATACTTGATTAGACTCAACACATAATTTCAAACCTTCTTCTATTGGTGTATTAACAGGTTGACATCCTGACATTCTAGTCTCCTGTAAAAGATCTAAGGCATACTTTCTTTGAGATAGAAAAATTCCTTCACTTGATCGAGAAACTTCAATCCCAAGAAAGTATTTCAAAGGACCTAGATCTTTCATTTCGAATTCTCTAGATAGATAATTTTGCAGAGCTTTTCTTTTTTCAGGATCATTTCCTATAACTATTATGTCATCCACATATATGATGAGTGCCGTAATCTTACCATGTTGCTTTTTCAGGAACAAAGTGTGATCTGAATTACTTTGATGATAGCCAAAAGCTCTCATTGACTTTGTGAACCTTCCAAACCATGCTCTCGGGGATTGCTTCAACCCATACAATGACTTCTTCAATTTGCACACCTTCTGACATTGCTTTTCTGACACCAAGCATCCTGGTGGAAGATCCATATATACTTCTTCAGATAACTCGCCATGCAGAAAGACATTTTTCACATCGAACTATTGTAATGGCCAATCTAGGTTTGCAGCTAAAGACAATAATACTCGAACTGTGTTGATCTTAGCTACAGGTGCAAGTGTCTCTGTGTAGTCAATTCCATAAGTTTGAGTATACCCTTTTGCTACCAATCTTGCTTTAAATCGTTTAATACTACCATCTGCCTTGTACTTCACAGTATAGATCCAACGACACCCAACTGGCTTCTTTCTTGATGGACATTCTACAAGTTCCCATGTTTCATTCTTCTGCAATGATTTCATCCTTCATTCATGGTTGCTTTTCACTTTGGATCAGCTGAGGCTTCCCACACACTGTTAGGAATAGCTACAGTAGATAATTGATTTACAAATGACTTATTTGATTCAGACAAACGATGGTTAGACACATAGTTGCTCATGGGATATTTGACTTTGGTAGACAATTCAGGTTCATATGTGGGTTTAGGAATACCTCTATTATGACGGTGTGGTAACCGTTTCATAAATGGATCGGGTTCCAAATTAAGAACACCCTCAACAGACGGCGATTGGTTTGGTATTTCAGTGAAGACATCTTCAGACCCAAATTGTTGACCACTCATATCCAACTTACCCGCTTCCTAATTCACTAGTTCAGATTGTCCAGATTCCTCCTTCTCAGAGATATGATAATCATAATCTAGAGTCTGAATTTCCTTATGGTACTCCCCTTGAAGTTCAGACTTAGATGAAAAATACATCGAATCTTCATGAAACACCCCATCCATTGTAATAAACATTTGTCAAGTTAGAGGATGGTAACATCGATATCCCTTTTTATGCAATGCATATCCAACAAACACACATTGCAATGCATGGGAAGTTAACTTGGTGCGTTGGTGTTTGTGTAGATGCACAAATGCCACGCAACCAAAAACACGAGGAGGTAGATTTGGGACGGTTGGTGCAACTATGACATTAGTAAGAGCTTGGAAAGGTGTTTGGAAGTTAATTGAGCTGTAAGGTACCCAATTGATCAAGTATGCGGCAGATGTGATTGCTTCTCCCCAATAAGATATCGGTATTTTTGCTGCTATCAAGGAAGCACGAACAACCACTAACAAGTGCCAATTTTTCCATTCAGTGACTCCATTTTGTTGGGGTGTATTGGAACAAGTAGTCTGATGAATGATGCCATGTCCTTCCAAATACTTTTAAAGATCAAAACTCTGATATTCTCCACCATTATCACTACGCAGGACTCGAACCTTTGCATTGTACTGACTTTCAATCATTTTATGAAAATTTTCAAACAACAAGTTCACTTCATCTTTGGTCTTCATCAAGTATAACCATGTCATTCTGGTACAATCATCAATAAAAGTAACAAACCAATGTGAGCCACTTAAAGTTGGGACTTTGGATGGGCCCCAAACATCAGAATGTATAACCATAAAAGGAAACGAACTTTTATTCAAAATTAACGGAAACGAAGCACGATGACTTTTAGCCAATTCACAAATATCACAATGGAAACCAGAAATATCACTCTTTGCAAACAAACTAGGAAACAATTTTTTTAAATAACCAAAGGAAGCATGTCCCAAACGTCGATGCCACAACCAAATTTAAGACTTTTTCTTCTCCCCCTCAAATCCATCTGCTATCAAGGCTTGTCGCAACTTATTTGAATCCTTTGACTGCAAGTCCAAATAATAGAGTTTTCCCCGCTTAATACCACAACCAATCGTCTGTCTTGTTTGGATGTCCTTAAAAACATAAAATTCAGGCCAAAAATGACAATACAAGATAAGACTGTAGTGATTTGAGAAACTGACAAAAGATTGTAATTTAAGGATGGAACAACTAAAATAGAATCCAAATTCAAAGTATCAGTAAGAGTTAAGGATCCTTCCCTAATAACTAGGGTTGTGTTACCATTAGCTGTGGAAACAATTTTTTGTGAGGAAGGTCTAAGGGGTGAGACCTGTCTAGAATCAAAAGTCATATGATCTGTAGCACCAAAATCAATTATCCATGCACTATTAATAACAGGTGTAGAAGTATTTAAAAACTTACCACCATAATCTGTAGCGGCTACCAATGTAGAGGCTTTCTCATCAACATTAGCCTCTGTTTTTATTTCGACAACAGTTGCAGTCGAGGTTTTCTTAGAATCCTTCTTCCGTTGATCATGATTATTATCATTAATAACAAAGTGGTGATAGCCTAAACATGATCTAAAGGTCCATGGTTCAAACCCTCGGTTCCTCATTGTTTTCCTAGTCATACCGATAGTCATTGCTTTGAAATTGTGGGATATCCAGACTGGTGGGATCAGTCTTATTGCAGTGAGTGCATTTGAAGGTTGACTTATCAATATTAGGGCTTGTCTTAGGATGGTTGATCGCTGTCGGACTACCATAGCGACAAACTATCCAGGATTTCATAGCGACAAAATATCTAGGATTTCAGTTCCATGGCTCTGATACCATCTTCAAATTAATAAATGGTAGTTTTTTTTTATTCATACTTTCATTCGTTCATGTACAAAGTATATATAGAGGGTAATCACCATTTTAAGAATGGGAAAGAATAATATAAGGAAATAACAACTAATATCCTAATATCTCAACTTTCCTAATATCTCAATATTCTTAATATCTCAACTTTCCTGATATCTAAACATTCCTAATATCGCAACATTGAATGACATAAGGAAAGAATGATATAAGGAAAACAGGAAATAGGAAATTGAAATGAATATAATTACTTCACAGTATTTTGCAATTCATAGAGAAAAAAGGTTTTAATAAAAATCGTACCTGAACTTTCTTGAACCATTTGAGGACAGAAGACCAGAGAGGACTTGATGGAGTTGATGATGTTCCCAGGCCTGTGCATCAATCTTTCGTAGGCTTGATGGAAGCTCTGGAATTTCTTTAAGTTTCTTGCAGTGACTGATATTAAGGTGTTTCAGATTACAACATTGAGTAATAGCAGCAGGTATGCGATGAATATTGGATTTGGCTAGATCTAAAGATTTTAGTGATGACAGGCACCGAAAATTATTGCGATTGTTCCATCCATCAGATACAACTGCTCTAACCATTTCAAACTCCGCAAGTCCAGTTTGAGGCCCTTAAAATTTTCCGTCCTCTCTGATTCCGGAGAAATCTCCAGGTTTGAACCATGGTTCAAAGTCGTGGTATTGGTCACTGACTCGGAAGGTCCTGAGGCATATCGGTCTCGGTGTATCGGTTTGGTATGGGGCGATACGTAAAATAAGCTAATTAGAAAATTCAAAAAATTATAAAAATATTATGTAAATCATCAGAAAAATATATACAATTAAATAAGCTCAAAAAATTAATAAAATAAAATTATAGCACATTTAATATTATTTAAATAGTTATAAAAGTATCTGCTCAAAGTTATTCATGATAATGCTAATAAAAGTAAATATATTGGTCTCGGAATCAATTTGAAGTCAACTATAATCAATATGACCTTTAGAGGTAAGATCTATAGACGGGGGTGCATAAATAAAACAAAATTATCAATTTAGACTAATACATCAACATAATTATTATTTTAAACAATTACTTAAATTATCAATCTCCTTCCAAGGTAATATTAATACATTATTTTTATATGATTCTTTAAACAAATTTTAATTTAATTTTTTTTGTATATAATTAATTTTAATTACATTTGA
>JAJJMF010025323.1:3142-14399 GCA_022058775.1 Vitis hybrid cultivar | reverse complement strand
TTCTCATGCTTTTCCAACCGAGAATAGAAGCCTAGCATAACATTGTAAGATAATGTGTTCACAGATCCCATGCCTTATATTTCTGGGGTTGCTCAGTGGGTTCTTCAGCTGCAGCTGCTGCTATGTCCACTTCAGTTTCAGAAATTCAGCAGCAATAGGAACTGTTGAATTGACTGGGTTGCTGATGACGTGCATGAAGGCATCAGGGCGGAGACCTGTTTTCCTCATTATCTGCTATAGAAGCTACTCACAGATTGTGGACTGCAGTCATGTGAGCGCTGTGTAGCATCTCAATTGCCGGGAGTGGCAGTAGCGCGAACGACGATGCAATGACCAGCATCCCATCCCTGTATTATCTCTCTCCGTCGCGGCAACTCTATTAACTTTCCACCATTGGATACGTGCGCACCACTTATGCTAGAGGCATTGTCATCAGGAGATTTATAACCAGATGCCTCTGAAGACCTCACTTCAAGAAAACATGATCGAAGGGAGATGCTATTTTTAAGCCTTGAAAAGGGAGACTTGTTGAACGGCATCTATATCCAGCAGCTTGACAGGATGGAACCCAAATTTTTAGAGCAGTACTTCAAATGATCCCCAGTGGCTATACCGACCCGCTCACGTGCGTCTGCCAGGCGCTGAACTCTTGCTGAAGGTGATATGATACCCAACTGACGACACCACGCAAGGCGTTGAGAAATAGGCATTGCAGCTGAATTTGGTACCCAGCTGGACTGAGTTGGCAATGAGGTGGTGATGGTGGAGGCGTTTCGCCGCCAGCGGCTTGTTCGAGGACAACTTCTTTTTGGCTTTCTTATAAGATTTGCATCTGCTACATTAGTGCTGGGGGAAACAGCATTCAGTTTTCACCTGGATTGCCAACCTCATAGTTGACGGGTACTATCGGATGCTTTGATGGATGAGCTAAGTTCAGTCATTCTAACTGATGGCTCCTTCTCTGATGTTTAAATTAACCTAGCAGCATCTCACTCACGGGCTTCTCATGGCTTCTTGAATAATTCTTCAGCAACTTAATGAATGTTTGATTCATGCCTAATTGGTGTCTCAGCTGATGTATGTCCAGCTGGTGCTCCTTGATGGCAGGTGTGATCAACAAAATTTTTCACCTATAACACCATGAACTAGGGTAGCAAATACAAAGCTACTATAGCATAGTGGCTCTAGGATCGTTCCACTGGGAAGGGTACTCAAGGTTGAAAATGATACCAATTCAAGGTGAATTGGTGCTGTTTCATTTCAAGATTAGCTTAAGAAATAAAACACAAACTTTGGTTTGAAAAAGGTTTGGATTTAGATTAATAACACAACAAGTGATGAAAATAACTTAAGAAGAAAAGCATTCCTTGGAGATTCAGGTATACAGGGGAGGTTCCTCATGCAAAAGCATAGCTCCGTTCAGTTGGTTTAATTCCTCATATTAGAGAATTAACATAAAGTCAATTCTCTAACAGGTGCTGCATAAATGCATCCCTCAATTGGATTTCAGCTTTAATTCTCTCACTGATGCAACTTGCAATGGTTTGAGCCTCTCACTTAGCCTTTACCATTCAAGGTGATCTTTAACCTTGGATTACCCGTCAAAAGCTCGCAAGAGGTAACTAATGGATGTCTCCTAAGAGTCCAAAAGCTTACCAAGTGTTGGCTATTCTAGAAAATCCTACCTTCAAGTCACCTACCAAAGGCTCGCAAGGGGTAAACTAGTGCATCTCCATGGTTAGAGATCACTTGCCTTACCAAGTGTTGGCCCAGGTGACTCCAAGGCGTTTTAAGTTAACTAAAAACATAGAAACCATTCACGGGACACACTTACTCTTCATTCATAGCTGAAACCAAAAAGCTTCTGATTCTTGCACTTGGAACCTTTCCCGGCAACCTTAACTCCAAGGAACTAAAAGGTTTAGCTACTCATTCTCTGGGGAAAACTCCTCAGAGAGTGCATAACTTAATAAAAAATATATAAATACAAAGTGAGAAGGTAAGGCAGTAAAGAGCTAAAGCTCTTTGTATTTCTTTCTTTGGAACTTACAAAAGGTTTAACAACCGAACTCCCTCAGAACAGGCTCCTCGGGCTCTAAATAAACCAAAATTACAATTACAGCTATCCCATGATATTTTGCCAAATTCCTAACTTAAAAGCTAAGGAAATCTATCATTGGTGACTTACAAGGAGAATTTAGGCATTTAGGCAACAAAAATCTAATGAAAAATATCTCCAAGTGTCGGTTACAAATATCGGGAAGCACTAAGGACCACTTCGCAGGTGAAAGATGAGGTCTGCGAAATTTCGCAGGTGCACAAGAAGAGCTGCGAAATTTCTTCATAGCAACCAGCTGCTTCAACACCTTTGCAAAGTGGACTTCCATCTTGTGGTGTTTGGCTTCCATCGCGGCGTGAAGCTTTAGGGGAACTCCATAGCACTGTGCAAAAAGGCTGCGAAATCACTTCGCAACAAAAAATGGTGATTTCGCAGCACTTTTCTGAAGCCTTCCTTCCTTCAGCTTGGAGCAGTTATCTTCCAAAGGCTGTAACTTCCTCATTTCAGCTCCAAATTGCACACGGTTCGAGGAATTGGATTGTTGACTTCCCAAGCTTTCAAATGACATATTGTATGCATAATTTGGACTCCAGGAAGTGCTCCAAAAGTGGCTGCAGTGACTGTCATCAAGAGTGCTCCATGACTGATTTCTCTTTGCTTCCCCTTTGCATTTCCACTTTGCTTATGGCAAAAGAGCTTCAAGGCTTTGATTCTTCATGCCTCTGAGCTTCCCATAGCTTTCTAAGGATTCCATATAACTCTCCTCAATCTCATAATGCTTTGGTGATCAAAATACTAACAAAAACACCAAAACTTACACATTTTGATTAGAATTGATTGAAAGGGGCCTTAACATGCTAATTGGGTTAAAAGGCACTAACTACTACTCAAAAGTGTTTAAAAGGATTAATTATAAGCTATCAAATAGCACTTTTTGAGTAGTAATCAATGTTTCGGCTCCAAAACAAACACTGGTTTGAAAGAGGTTACTTGGTTTTGCAACCTTTGATTTAGATCTCCATCCTAATTTTGTCCGTTGCTCTTGGATGCTGCATTTGAAGACAACTACTAGCAATTCCTCCCTGAGATACTTGAGCCACCTCTCAACAGCTCCCGATGCAGGATGCGGAATCAAGCACCAACTGTCAAGATACCCCTCAATGCACCTTTTGAAGCAAGGGCTTTGTAACCACAGTTTATACTCTATGAACAGGAGCCTTCAGGTGATGATATATGAACCAAGACACTCCACAACCAGTTACATGGGAACAGAGAAGGGTGAATGATGAAATTGTTTAAAAACAGAGCAAGAATGACGAGGGGAAAGAAGTATTTAGACAAAGCCACGTATCATGAGTGTTAAACGGGCTTAAAACCGGTGGGACAAACAGGAAGGCTTCAATATAACTATCATACATCAAATCTAAACCCAAAGAACAATCTCACCATTTGCAGGGGAAAATCAAGAGTATAAGAGGGGATAAAACAGAGCAACTGCAATGTGAGCTTAAATACAACAAACTCAATAATCAACACTTAAAATCAACAATGACAAGGAAAATAACGCAAAGAAATCCAAAGCAAAAGTGTCTGCAGTGGTCATACCTGAACTCCTTAAGTGAGAAACAATCCAACTCCTTCTCTTGCAGTCATAAAAAATACCCTCCAAAAAGATGAACCTCCTCTGATTCCTCTGTTTTTCTCAAGCTACTCGTCTCTGTAGATCAACTCAAGATGCACTCCCTCTCCTCAGCAGCTTGCTCTCTCAGCCAACAGATTCCCCCTCAAAGTCTCGTCTGGTTTTTCTCTCCTTTCTCAAGCTCCCAGAAAATGTCTCTCACCTCTCTCACCAGAAAACTTTTCCAGTTCTCTCTGGCCCTCTCACTCTCTCTGGTCTCCTCCATAACAGAAACGTACCTCTTTGCTACCCCTCTCCCCTTCCATCCCTAGTTCTTGTATATTCTCTTTGTCACTGTCCCTCTCGAGCAACCTCCAACCCAGAAAAATATCCCTCCTCTATCTCTCTTTCTCCCTCTCTGAAAAAGCCTTCCCTCCTCTGCAGCTGCCCGCCACACTCATACGCTCCTCTCTGCCAGAATCATGCTCTTTTTCACCAAAAATCACCAAACCAAAGCTCCTCTCACCAAAGCTCTCTCTCACCTAGCTTCCTGTGAATCCCCTTCTCCAGCTTGCTGCTCCTTCCCCCCAAAACAAACAAACAAAAAGCTCTCACCCTAAAAGATCTCTGCAGCCCCTCTAAAAGCAACCACACCACTTACAGCAGACATGAAAAGCACCTCACTTACTCTCACATGCAGCCGGCAATATCCTCTAACCGTCTGCAGCTTTTCCCACATCCTTGGACAGGTGTCGAATTCTGATGGCTTCAACCAGCTCTCTCCCAACGGCAAGATGCACTACCTGATGGCCAATCTTCAAACTCCACGTGGCTTCTCGAAATCCGGACACCTGGCAAAACAAAAATGCATAAAATGCACCCCAACATGGGGGTCTACAAGGGGTTTTAGGGTTTAGGTTTTAGGATTTAGGTTTGATAGTTTTAGGGTAGAGGGTTTAGGGTTTAGGGTTTTGTGTTTTAGGGTTTAGTGTTTTATTATTTGGGATATAAGGTTTCGTGTTTTTCGATTTAAGTTTTATGGTTTAGGATGTAGGGTTTAGAGTTTAGGGTTTATCGTTTTTGGGTTTAAGGTTTTGGATTTAGGGTTTTAGGGTTTAGGGTTTATGGTTTTAAGGTTTAGGGTTTATGGTTTTAGTGTGTAAGGTTTAGGGTTTAACGTTTTATGGTTTATGGTTTTAGGGTTTAGGGCTTAGGGTATATGGTTTTTGGGTTTAAGGTTTTATGGTTTAGGGTTTATGGTTTTAGAGTTTGGAGTTTAGAGTTTAGGGTTTTGGGTTTAAGGTTTTTGGGTTTAGGGTTTAGAGTTTAGGGTTTAGCGTTTGGGGTTTATCGTTTTAAGGTTTGGATTTTAGGGGTTCAGGGTTTAGAATTTAGGGTCTTAAGGTTTATGGTTTAAGGTTTTAGGGTTTATGGTTTAAGGTTTTAGGGTTTTAGGGTTTAGGGTTTATGGCTTTAGGGTTTACGACTTATGGTTTCTGGGTTTAGGGTTTAGGGTTTTAGGGTTTGAGGTTTATGGTTTTAGGGTTAAGGTTTAGGGTTTAGGGTTTATGGTTTAGGGTTTTAGGGTTTAAGATTTAGGGTTTTATGGTTTAGGATTTAGGGTTTTTGGGTTTACCGTTTCAGTTTTGGGTTTAAGGTTTACGGTTTAGGGTTTACAATATTTAGGTTTAGGGTTTATGACGTTAGGGTTTAGTGTTTAGGGTTTTGTGATTTTGCGATTTAGGGTTTTTGTGTTTACCATTTTTGGTTGAAGGGTTTTGGGTTTTATGTTTTATAGTTTGGAGTTAGGGTTTAGGGTTTAAAGGTTTATGGTTTAGAGTTATAGGGTTTAGCATTTAGGGTTTAGGGTTTTAGGGTTTAGGGTTTAGGGTTTAGGGCTTATGGTTTAGGGTTTAGGGTTTAGGGTTTTAAGGTTTTAGGGTTTATAGTTTTCGGGTTTAAGCTTTAGGGTATAGGGTTTTAGTTTTTGAGGGTTTATGATTTTTTGTTTTAGGGTGTAGGTTTTAGGGTTTAGAGTTTAGGGTTTGTGGTTATAAGGTTTAGGATTTATGATTTTGGGGTTTAGGGTTGAGGGTTTTAGGGTTTTGGGTTTAGTGTTCTATGGTTTAGGGTTTAGGGTTTAATTTTTGAGGGTTTTATGGTTTAGGGTTGAGGGTCTTAAAGTTTAGGGTTTATGGTTTATGGTTTTAGGTTTTAAGGTTGAGGGTTTTGGGGTTTAGGGTTTAGTGTTTTAGGGTTTTAGGGTTTAGGGTTTAGTGGTTTAGGGTTTTAGGGTTTAAGGTTTATGGTTTTAGGGTTTAGGGTTTAGTGTTTAGAGTTTAGGGCTTAGAGTTTCAGGGTTTAAGGTTTAGGGTTTATGGTTTTAGGGTTTAGGGTTGATGGTTGTAGGGTTTAAGGTTTCGGGTTTTAGGGGTTAGGGCTTAGGATTGAGGGTTTTATGGTTTAGGGTGATTACTACTCAAAAAGTGCTATTTTGTAGCTTGTAATTAACTCTTTTAAACACTTTTGAGTAGTAGTTATTGCCTTTTAACCCAATTAACATGTTAAGGACCCTTGCAATCAATTCTAATCAAATTGTGTTAAGTTTTGGTGTTTTGATAGCTTTTGATCACCAAAGCAATCCAAGATTGAGGAGAGTTATTTGGAATCCATGGCAAAGCTTTTGGAAGCTCAAATTCATGAAGAACCAAGCTTTGGAGCTCCATAGCCCTTTGCCAAAGTCGTTCAAAGTATGCAAGGAAAGAACAACGGAGAGAGGAGAAAAGCAAAGAAGAAAACAGAGGATAGCAGCTGCAGTCTTCTTTCGCACTTTTGGAGCACTTCCCGAAGTCCATTTTCTACATGCTATATACCATTTCAAAGCTCAGTAAGTCAAGAATCCAACGCTTCAAACCGTGTACGATTTGGAGCTGAAATGAGGAAGTTACAGCCATTGGAAGCCAATCACTCCAAGCTGAAGGAAGAATTTTGCACGGCTGCGAAATCACCCTTTTGTTGCAAAATGATTTTGCAGCCATTTTGCACAATGCAACGGTCCTGAAGCTTCTCGATAGTTGTGCACCGACTCTTTTAGATCTTTTCTTCTGATATTTTTGTGTCTAAATTTCCATTTTCTCCTTGTATTCAGCCACTCATGTAATTCCTTAGCTAGGAAGTATCCAAGGAAGGGTAAATTACCTTCCTATATAAACTCTCAGGGGGATTCTCGGAGGAGGTGGTTGTGACGGATCCTTTGTACAAATTTGCAAGGAAGTAAAATACAGGGCACTTGCTCTGTTTCTTCTATATATTTTTGTTTTCTCATTCTTTTTCTTTCTAGCCAATCAAACTCTGAGGATTTTTCCTTAGAGGATGAGAGGCTAGGCTCTTTGTCTCTTGGAGTGAAGAAAACCGGGTAAGTTTCAGAATGATAAATTGGAAGTTTTGTTGTTTTAGTTTTTAATGAAGAGAAAGTGTGACCCGTTAATGGTTTTTATCTTTTTAGTTAACTTAAAACGCTTTTAAATCACCTGGGCCAACACTTGGTAAGGTAAGTGATCTCCGTCCATGGAGATTCACTAATTTACCCCTTGCGAGCCTCTGGGAGGTGACTTGAAGGTAGGATTTTCTAGAATAGCCAACACTTAGTAAGCTTTTGGACTCCAAGGAGACATCCATTAGTTATCTCTTGCGAGCTTTTGATGGGTAATCCAAGGTTAAAGATCACCTTGAATGGCAAATGCTAGGTGAGAGGTATGAGCCATTGCAAGGTGCATCAGTGAGAGGGATTTAGTGATTGAACCCATTAATGGGAAGCATCTGTACAACACCGGTTAGAGAATTAACTATATGTTAATTCTCTAATGCGAGGAAAAGAAACAAGTGACCGGAACTCCCTTTTTGTATGAGGAATCTGAGCCTAGTGATCTGAAACTCCAAGAAACACTTTTCTTTGTAATTAAAATCAGTTACTATTTTTGGTTAGCTTAAAACCAATCCTTTTTCAAACATCTTTATGTTTTCTTTTAAAGCTAACCTTGAAATGAAAAGGCACCAATTCAGCTTTGAATTAATATCATTTGTGAAGTGAAAACCCATCCCAGTGAACGATCCTAGAGCCACTATGCTATAGTAGCTTTGTCTTTGCTACCCTAGTATATGGTGTAATAGGTTATAAATTTTGTTGATTACTCCCTCAATTAAGGAGCACCAGCTGGACACGAATCAGCTGAGACACCAATTAGGCATGAATCATTAGGGTTTTTGGGTTTACCGTTTTAGGTTTGAGGGTTTAGGGTGTAGGGTTGATTGTTTAAGGCTTTACGATTTTTATTTTAGGGTTTAGGCTTTAGGCTTTTAGGGTTAAGGTTTTTAAGGTTAAGGGTTTCGGGGTTTAGTGTTTAGAGTTTTGGGTTTAAGGATTTAGGGTTTAGGTTTGATGGTTTTAGGGTTTTCGATTTTGGGTTTGAGGTGTAGGGTTTAAGGGTTTGGGGCTTGGGGTTTGGCGTTTAAGGTTTTAGGGTTTAGGGTTTAGTTTTTTAGGGTCTAGTTTTTTAGGATTTAGGTTTTAGGGTTTTAGTGTTAGAGGTTTATGGTTTTAGGGTTTATGGTTTAGGATGTAGGGTGTAGGGTGTAGGGTTTAGGGTTTCGAATATAGGGTTTTAAGTTTTAGTGTGTAGGAGTGACAGTTTATTGTTTTAGGGTTTAGGGTTTAGGGTCATAAGGTTTAGTGTTTGCGGTTTAAGGTTTTAGGGTTTGGCGTTCAGGGTTTAAGGTTTAGGGTTTTAGGGTTCAAGGCTTTGGGTTTAAGGTTTAGGGTTTAGGGATTAGGGTTTTAGAGTTTTAAGGTTTAGGGTTTAGGTTTTATAGTTTTTGGGTTTAAGGTTTAGGGTTTAGGGTTTGGGGTTTAGGGTTTTAGTGTTTAAGGTTTAGGGTTTAGGGTTTAGGGTTTTAGTTTTTTAGGGTTTATGGTTTATGGTTTTAGGGTTTAGGGTTAAGGGTTTTGGGGTTTAGTCTTTGGGGTGTAGGGTTAGTGGTTTTAGGATTTAGGGTTTATGGTTTTGGGGTTCAGCGTTTAGTGTTCTAGGGTTTACCGTTTCGGGTTTAAGGGTTTAGGGTTTGGGGTTGAGGGTTTAAGGTTTTAGGGTTTAGGGTTTAGGGTGTTAGGGTTTTTACGGTTTAAGGTTTAGTTTTTTGGAGTTTAAGGTTTAGTGTTTTAAGGCTTAGGGTTTATGGTTTTACGATTTAGTGGTTTGGGTTTTAGGGTTTAGGATTAATGGTTTTTGGGTTTATGGTTTTGGGTTTTGGGTTTAGGGTTTAGGGTTTTATGGTTTATGGTTTAGGGTTTTAGGGTTTATGGTTTTCGAGTTTAGGATTTAGGGTTTTGATGGATTAGGGTTTAGGGTTTAGGGTTTTGATGAATTAGGGTTTAGGGTTATAGGGTTCAGGGTTTAGATTTTAGGGTTTAGGGGTCAGTGTTTCAGGGCTTTAGGTTTATGGTTTTAGGGTTTAGGGATTTTTGTTTTTGGGTTTATGGCTAATGATTTTACAGTGTAGGGTTTAGTATTTAGGGTTTTAGTGTTTAGGGTTTAGGGTTTATGATTTTAAGGTTTTCTTTTTAGGGTTTAGGGTATAGGGTTTAAGGGTTAAGGGTTCTAGGTTTATGGGTTTTTGGATTTAGGGTTTAGGTTTTAGGGTTTTGGGTTTAGGGGTTAGGGTTTCAAGTTCTAGAGTTTAGTGTTTTAGGGTGTAGGGTTTAAGGTTTAGGGTATTAGGATTTCAAAGTTCAGGGTTTCGGGTTTTAGGGTTTAGGTTTTCGGGTTTTAGGGTTTATGGTTTAGTGTTTTATAGTTTAGGGTTTAAGGGTATAGGGTTTAGGGTTTTAAGGTTTAGGATTTAGGTTTTAGGTTTTAAGGTTTATGGTTTGAATGTTTAGGGTATTGGGCATTAGGGTTTAGGGCTTATGGTTTTAGGGTTTAAGGTATAGTGTTAAGGGATTAGGGTTATGGTTTTAGGCTTTAGGGTTTAGGTGTTAGGGTTTAGGGTTTGGTGTTTAGGGTTTTAGGGTTTTAGGATTTAGGGTTTATGGTTTTAGGTTTTAAGGTTTTAGGTTATAGGGTTTATGGTTTTAGGGTTTTGGGTTTAGGGTTTAGAGTTTAGGGTTTTAGGATTTAAGGTTTTAAGGTTTAGGGTTTTAGCGTTTAGGTTTTATGGTTTTATGGTTTAGGGTTTTTGGCTTTAGGGTTTTAGAGTTTATGTTTTTAGGGTTTAGGGTTTAAGGTTTTATAGGCTTTAAGCTTTAGGATTTAAGATTTTAGGGTTTAGGGTGTAAGATTTCAGGTTTTAGGGTTTAGGGTTTAGGCTTTTAGGTTTTGGGATTTATGGTTACAGGATTTAGGGTTTAGAGTTTTAGGGTTTTGGGGTTTAGGGTTTAGAGTTTATGGTTTTAGGGTTTAGGCTTTTGGGTTTAGGGTTTAAGGGTTTTAGGGGTTTAGGATTAAGGGTTTATGGTTTTAGGGTTTAGGGTATATGGTTTTAGGGTTTAAGGTTTAGGGTTTAGGGTTTTAGGGTTTAGGGTGTAAGGTTTAGGGTTTATGGTTTTAGGGTTTATGGTTTAGGGTTTAGGGTTTGAAGGTTTAGGGTTTAGGGTTTAGGGTTTAGGGTTTATGGTTTTAGGGTTTAGGGTTTAGGTCTTAGGGTTTAGGGTTTAGGGTTTATGGTTTATTATTTAGGGTTTTAGGGTTTAGGGTATTAGGTGTTAAGGTTTAGGGTTTGAGAGTTCAGGATTTTAGGTCGTTGGGGTTAAGGTTTAGGATTTAGGGTTTAGCATTTTAGGGTTTAGGGTTTAGGGTTGACTGTTTTAGGGTTTGAGTGTTTAGGGTTTAGGTTTTAGAGTTTGAGTGTTTAGGATTTTAGGTCCTAGGTTTTAGGGTTTATGGTTTTGGCTTTTAGGAATAATCATTTTACGCTTGAGGGTTTAGGGTTTAAGGTTGAGGGTTTAGGGTTTTAGGGTTTTAGGGTTTTAGGGTTTTAGGGTTTTGGTTTTAGGGTTGAGTATTTTGGGTTTTATGGTTTAGTGTTTTAGGGTTTAGGGTTTAAGGTTTAGGGTTTAGGGTTTAGGGGTTTTGAGTATTATGCTTTTGGGTTTAGGGTTTAGGGTTTTTAGGTTTTAGGGTTAATGGATTTAGGGTTTAGGGTTTCACCGTTTAGTGGTTAGGGTCTACGATTAAGGGATTTTTTGGGTTTAGGGTTTATGGTTTTAAAGTTAAGGGTTTATGGTTATAGGGTTTAGGGTTTCAAGGTTTAGGGTTTATAGTTTTAGGGTTGAGGGTTTTAAGTCTTAGGTTTTAGGATTTAGGGTTTAGGGTTTTAGGGTTTATGATTTGGGGTTTAGGGTTTTATATTTAGGATTTTAGGGATTTGGGGTTTGTCGTTTTAGGGTTTAAGGTTTTAGGGTTTATGATTTGGGGTTTAGGGTTTTATATTTAGGATGTTAGGGATTTGGGGTTTGTCGTTTTAGGGTTTAGGGTTTAAGGTTTACGGTTTAGAGTTTAGGGTTTAGGGTTCAGGGTTTAGGGATT
>JAJJMF010025322.1:61005-78123 GCA_022058775.1 Vitis hybrid cultivar | reverse complement strand
TTCACCTGTCTCAATACTTCAAGAATTTCTTATGCATTTCTGATCCCCTTTTTCCCATGCAACGCTTGAGGAAAAGGTGGAGGTGTGTGTTTCTTCATCACATCTCCCTTGATAAGTACTTTCTCCAGAGTTGCTTTCACTGTTGAATCATGGTCCTCTTTCCCTTTACTGCTATCTTTCTTTTTCCTTTGATTTCCTCCCTATTCTTTGTCTCTTCTTCTTCTTTTTCTTCCTCAACATGTGGCTTGGGTGTTAGCAACTCGACCTTTTTACCACTCCTTAAAGTGATCAAGGCTTTGACATCTCTCACCTGAGAAGACTCTCCTTCATGAGTTTCCAGTTCATGGATATTGATTGTGTGCCTAGTTGGTGTACCTTGAGTTTGGTCCTCAGACAGGAGTAATCAACAAAATTTAAAACCTATATCACCATGCACTAGGATAGCCTTAGATAATATAGCATAGTGGCTCTGGGATCGTTCACTAGGAAGGGTTTTCAACTTACAACTGATACCAATTCAAAGTTAAATTGGTGCTTTTTCATTTCAAGGTTAGCTTAAGAAGAAAACATAAACTTTGGTTGAAAAAGGGTTTGCTTTAAGCTAACTATAAAGAAAGTAATGAGAATCACTTATGAAGAAAAGCGTTCCTTGGAGTTTTAGAATCACTAGGGTCAGGCTCCTCATGCAAAAATAGAGCTCCGGTCACTTGAATCTTTTCCTCGCATTAGAGAATTAACATATAGTTAATTCTCTAACCGGTGTTGTACAAATGCTTCCCTTTAATGGATTTCAGCACTAATTTCCTCTCACTAATGCAACTTACAATAGCTCGTGCCTCTCACCTAGCATTTGCCATTCAAGGTGATCATTAACCTTGGACTTCCCTTCTCAAGCTCACAAGAGATAACTAATGGATGTCTCCTTAGAGTCCAAAAGCTTACCAAGTGTTGGCAATTCTAGAAAATCCTACCTTTAAGTCACCTCCCAAAGGCTCGCAAGAGATAAACTAGTGCATCTCCATGGACGGAGATCACTTGCCTTACCAAGTGTTGGCCCAGGTGAATTGAAGGCATTTTAAGTTAACTAAAAACATAGAAATCATTAATGGGTCACACTTTCTCTTCATTAACAGCTGAAACAACAAAACTACCAATTCTTGCATTCGGGGCCTTACCCGGCTACCTTAGCTCCAAGGAACTAAAAGCCTAGCCACTCATTCTCTGAGGAAACATCCTCAGAGCTTGTTTGGCTAGTAAGAAATAAATAAATACAATACAATCAAATTGAGTAGGTAAGACAGAGCAAAGCTCTGTATTTTACTTCCTTCCAAAACTATGCAAAAGATGTCTCTGAGAACAAGCTCCCCGACATATCTCTGTAATGGAAATTACAAACAATATATATGAGGCTATTTACCCTTTGTTCTTGCTTAATAACTAAGGAATCCTATGATAGGTGGATTACAAGGAGAGAATGGGGATTTAGACATCAAATATCTTAAGCAAAAAATCTAAAAATGTCTGTCACAAATATCGGGAAGCACTCAGGAGAATTTCGCAGGCATGCAAGATGGCTGCGAAATTTCGCAATCTGAAGGACACCATTTCGCAGCCCGCGAAATTGGCCTTCAGCTTGGTGTGATCGGCTTCCAATGGCTCTAACTCCTTTATTTCAACTCCGAATCGCACACCGTTTGAAGTGTTGGATTGCTGAATTCCTGAGCTTTGAAACAACATATAGTATGCATAAATTGAACTCCAGAAAGTGCTCCAAAAGTGGCTGACATTTGCTGTTTTCTTGAATGCTTCATGTTAGATTTCTCTCTTTGCTATCCCTC
Source organism: Vitis hybrid cultivar (assembly GCA_022058775.1). Classification (NCBI taxonomy): domain Eukaryota; kingdom Viridiplantae; phylum Streptophyta; class Magnoliopsida; order Vitales; family Vitaceae; genus Vitis; species Vitis hybrid cultivar. The sequence goes on along the minus strand of JAJJMF010025322.1, from coordinate 76,285 downwards.
CTTGCATTCATGATTTGCTTATGGAAAAGGACTATAAAGCTTCAAAGCTTTGGTTCTTCATGTTACTGAGCTTCCCATTGCTTTGCCATGGATTCCAAAGAACTCTCCTCAATCTTGGATTGCTTTGGTGATCAAATTACTAACAAAAACACCACAACTTACACAATTTGATTAGAAATGATTGCAAAGGTCCTTAATATGTTAATTGAGTTAAAAGGTAATAACTAATACTCAAAAGTGTTTAAAAGAGTTAATTACAAGGTAGAAAATAGCACTTTTTGAGTAGTAATCACTCCCCCCAACCGACATATTGCTAGTCCCTTAGCAATAAAGGAAAGAAAAACTAAACTAAAAAGTAATATACTTTACAAGATCATGCTGATCACTTCGAAAAAATTTTAAGTGGCATGATGATCAAACTCTCACATGGAACATTAAAGAAATACAAACTCAAATTTCAACAAGAGTTATCAAATAATTTGCTAATCACAATTCATAGAGAGAAGGCATTATGCAAATCGAAGCTTTAAAATCATTTCCACTTCCAAAGGACCAAACCTTACTCTTCCACAAAAATCTAAGTGTTAGTTGATCGTTTTCGAATATAGTATGCTGAACTAATCTCTCCCCCCAACCTAGTTCTTTTTCAACACTTAACAAACTGACCAAATTTAATAGGCTAAGAACGCACCCTTTTGTTTCACAATTTTTTTTTCTTTGTAGGAGTACAAAGTTTAAAGGTATTCTTTTCTAAATTGTCCATGTAACGGGGGTCCATCGATGACTCCCAACCAATTAAGGTTTAGGGCATCAAGCTTTAAGGATCTTTCAACCACTAACTCCTCGGATTTTACCCCGGACTTTTGAGAATGAATTTTAATACCCAAGCACCTACAGTATGTTAAACTCCACCTATTCACCCTTGTAACGAGCATTGAGGTCGGTGACTCCTAACCAATGAAGGCTTAGGGCACCAGGCTTTAAAGATTTTCACCATATACTCCTCAAACCTTGCTCGGGTTTCAAGGCAAGCAAGCATTTTTCTTTCTTTTCTTTTCTTTTTCAAAGGCTCATTGGCCTTTTATAAGGTGTCCCAACACTATTAAAATAAGGTCAAAGGTACCAAGTCTAAATTTTCCTAAGTCAAGAGGGAAATAGTTTCTCATCTTATAATCGGAACCTATTGTGCACAATGTGTGAAAAGCTTAAAGTGGAAGAACTAAGGTTGAATTGAATAGAAGTTTCAACAATTCATCAACTTTAGTAAGCATAATACAAACTCTAAGTCAAGTGAAAAACAAAAATTCAATTTCTCTCATCTTAATTTGAGAATTTTTCCTTAATAACCATGGAGAGGAGAATAAAAACTTTAAAAAAAAAAAATTTAAATTAAGCAAAAAGCAACTAAATTACCAAAATGACTTAGCATTAATAACACAAACTTCCTTCCTCAACTCTCCCCCCAACCAAGCTGAACATTGTCCTCAATGTGACATGAGCGATTGAGATTATAGGGAGGAAGTGGTACCTCCTGAGTGATATAAATTTCGAGTATTGATTGGAGAAACCACATGTTTCAAAAATAATAAAAGATATGAGTAGAGGAATTAGGATAAAATAATGCTAAGAGTACTAAAAAATTGATAGATTTGTATTACTTCATTTCATGAAAGTACAAAAAGAGAACAAGTAATAAAATTAATCCCAATATATGAAATATCAAAAGCACGGGATGATCAGTGCTACTAAAGTAGGGAAAACATAAGGGAAATACATAAAGGAAATACATAAACAAAATATATAAAGGAAAATATGCAAATGATCAGATGGTGGCTGGAGGATGATGTGGAGATGATGGCTCAACTGCCTCTGCCTCTCCTGTAGTCAGCTCCTCAGGAGGCATAGTCTGATGTACGAAATGAGGGGCCTGTGATGGCTCTGGTGGGATAGGAGTGGCATGCTCAAGAGCTGATATAATACCCAGATGATGCTGAATCTGCCTCAGGATGGCAGTGTGTTGGGTCTGAGTGGCGATAATCTGCTCTTGATGAGCACTAAGAGCTATGATCTGCTGAGTAAGGATGCTATGAGAAGTGGCCAATGCCTGGAAAGTGTGGCATAGGCCTCTATACTCGATAATGGATATAGCAATCCTTGGCTCAGATGAAGGAGATGGCTCTGATATCGGTGGAATAACATGGGGGGTCCGTGGTGTGGCCTGAGGAGCAGAGGGTGCAACCTCAGGTATAGGCTCTATAAAGGCCACTGCAGGGGCAGGTGGCGGAATGTTAGTTGGTATCTCCTCTGGCTGCTCTGGATGCTCTGGTCTAGCCGGGGCTCCCTAGTCTGCACCATAGGCTGTCATACTCGTCCATTTGTCGAGAGTGAATATCTCTCGACAAATGCATCTACGCTCAAGCTGAGGCTCTGCTGGGTATCCCAAATGCTCCAAAATCTAGCATAACAATCTGGGGAAGAGAAGTGGAATAGCATCCGCTCGGAGTAGCTTCTTCCTATGGACCTTCTCTTCAAAGTACAGAAGAGCGGCCATGATGAGATGATGAGGGCCAAAGAAGTATCCCTCAGATATCCTAAACAGCGCCTCTACCAAAACTCCTCTCCTCTGCACCCAATGCTGAAGTGGAAAAATGTTATCGCACAGGAGTGCATCAATGAAGAACATGCAGGGAGGGAGCTTCTTCCTCAACAGATACTGGCGTGAGGATGCCCCTTTAGACAGAATGTGAACTATGTCGCTCTATGTAGGATGAGTCCAGACTCGAAAATCCTCTGGACGAGTTGGCTCATAGGGAATACGGAGTGTCTTTGCTATATGTCGGGCTCCCAGAATACCATGGCGTCCGCCTATGGTAAAATGGATGACTGTAGGATCCCGGACCTGGTGTATGGTCATGGACTGATAGAAGTCCAATGCCATGCGGGGGATAGAAAAAATCCCTGGGAGCTTGGGCTGAAGTCTGAAAGTGGCTGTGTCAAAACAAAGCTCGGAGTGGAATGGCCTTACCCTTCAATCCAAATTATCCTCAATTGGTGGCTGTGTAACCATGGGGCGTCTGATAACCACCTTAGGAGTCATGCTTGAGGGAATCTGAGACTCTTTGGCTGGTGGCTGAGACGACTGAGGCTTTTTTATAGGTGGTTGAGATGGCCGAGGCTCTGATTCAGGCTCTGAAGAAAGCTCTGTTAAATCAATTGGCTCTGAGACCTTGGATTTCTTCTTTGGGGGACCGCTACCTGACTTTTGGGCTTAGGAAGAGCTCACCTCAGCCATGGTAAGTGACCTCCGTGTCTGATAACACCTCACAGGAGGACTCATGGTCGCGTCCTCAATCGGAGGTGGGATGACCGGTGGTCGCGGAGACTCGGATATGGCAGCTTAGACAGGGGTCTCTCTTGAGATTCTTAGGTGAGATGATGGGGACGAGGACTTAGCTCCTCGGGTTCTAGCCATGGTTATCTCAAAGAAGGTGGTCGAAGGTGCGCGAGGCTTGGCTCAGATGGAGGGGTCAGATGGAGAGTTGCTCTGGTTTGGCTCCTCTTTGGTACCTATTTGAAGTTCAAATGACTGGTTAAAAAACGAAATAGGGAATTTATAACGTTTAAAAAGGATGCCAAGGGACGATTTTTATTTTCGCAATAGAGTGTCGATTTCGCAGTAAGGGGCGGATTTCGCAGAGGATGGGCATTTTCGCAGCCCATTTCGCAACTGCGAAATGAGGGTGGAGGGCTGCGAAATGGCACTCGTGTGCCAAGGGGTGGTTTCGCAACTGCGAAACCACCTGTGAAATGGGGGCTCAGCTGCGAAAATGGGAATTTTTAGGCATGGAGGATTTCGCAAGCACTTCGCAGTTGCGAAATGAGAGGGGTGGGGTCTGCGAAATGGCACTCGTGTGCCAAAAGGGTGTTTTGCAGCTACGAAAATTTTTGCAAAGGGGGGTATGAGGCTACGAAATCATTTCGCAGCTGGGGGGCGTTTTTGCAGCGGGGCCTTGGGGGCTGCGAAATAATTTCGCAGCCAAGGGCCATTTTCATAGAGGCCCTTTTTAGGCTGTGAAATTTCACAGACCATGGATTTTCCTTGCTTTGGAGCTCCTCTTGATTCCCAGATATCTTCTTTCAGTTTCTTTGCAATTCCTCCTGATTTTGATCATTCAAAAAGATTAAGTTACATATAAATAACACAATTTAAGACCAAAATTAAAATCAAAACAATTTATAAAGCTTATAAATTAACACAATTAAACAAAAAATTATGGACTTTGGTGAAACCAAGTCCATCTAACCCTTTTCTGATTAGGCTTTCTATGGCTCAAGGAGGCTGATTTCCTTATTTTCTTGCTTGAATGGCTCAATGAATGGCTTGAGACGATGACCATTGACTTTAAAAGTGTCTGTGCTTTTGGAATTCAGTAATTCCACCACTCCATTGAGATGCACTTGGTGAATAATGAAATGACCTATCCACCTTGACTTGAGCTTCCCAGGAAAGATATGGAACCTTGAGTCATAATGTAAGACTCTTTGTCCTTTCCGGAATTCCTTGTTGGAGATTAATTGATCATTCCACCTCTTCATCCTCTGTTTTGCAACTTTGGAATTGATGTAAGCATCATTTCTTAATTTCTCCATCTCATTAAGGTCTAAGCACCTCTTTGCCCCGGCTCTAATCAAGTCCATGTTTAACGTCTTGATTGCCCACCAAGCCTTAATATTCAACTTCCACAGGGAGATGGCATGCTTTGCCATAGACTAGGCGATAGGGAGACATGCCAAGAATAGTCTTGTAAGTTGTTCTATATGCCCATAATGAATCATGAAGTTTAATAGACCAATCTTTTCTGCTCGTGATCACCACCTTCATCAATATGTTCTTGATTTCCCTGTTTGCTAGCTCAACTTGCCCGGAAGTTTGAGGGTGATAAGGTGTAGCTACCTTATGCTTCACTCCATACTTGGCTAATAAGGTTTCAAAAGGTTTGTTGCAAAAATGAGTACCTTCATCACTGATTAAGGCCTTGGGCACCCCAAATCTTGACAAGATGTTCTCCTTAAGAAACTTGAGAACCACCCTGTGATCATTATGTTTACAGAGGATTGCCTTAACCCATTTAGAAACATAGTCCACCCCCACCAAGATATAAGAGTTACCAAAAGACATTGGGAAAGGTCCCATGAAGTTAATACCCCAAACATCAAAGAGATCAACTATTAGAATGGGGTTCATAGGCATTTGATTTCTTCTTGTAAGCTTCCCGAGCCTTTGGCATCTATCACAGCTCCTACACATGGTGTGGGCATCTTTGAAAAGTGATGGCCAATAAAACCCTGATTGCAACACCTTCATGGATGTTTTCTGAGAGGCAAAGTGGCCTCCACATGCACTCTCATGGCAATAACTGAGGATTCCTTGTTGCTCTTCTTCAGGGACACACTTCCTTATTATTTGATCTGCACAATACTTGAAAAGGAAAGACTCTTCCCAATAATAAGCATGGATCTTTGCAAAGAAGTGCTTCCTCTCTTATGTCTTCTACTCACTTGGAACTTCACCAGTAACCAAATAGTTAGCAATATGAGCATACCAAGGAGTTTTCTCTAGCAACATGAGTGATTCCTCAGGAAAGTCAACATTAATAGGTAAGACATGGGAATTGTGTGCTATAGCCAACCTTGAAAGGTGGTCAGCTACCACATTATCCACTCCTTTCTTGTCTCTGATTTGGAGATCGAACTCTTGTAATAAAAGAATCCATCTAATCAACCTTGCTTTTGCATATTGCTTTGTCAATAAATACTTCAAGGCTGAATGGTCAGTGAAAACAATGATGAAAGACCCTACTAGATAAGCACGAAACTTGTCTAAGGCAAACACCACAGCTAACAATTCTTTCTCTATAGTTGTGTAGTTCCTTTGAGCTTCATTCAATGTCTTGCTTGCATAGTAGATCACATAGGGCTTTCCATCTTCTCTTTGGCCAAGCACAACTCCTATAGCAAAGTCACTGGCATCACACATTACTTCAAAGGGTAGTTCTCAACCGAATTCTGCCTTTCTCTGTTATTCGCCCGGATTCTACCCTTTTTCGGTACTCACCCGGATTCTACCCTTCTCTGGTACTCGCCCGAATTCTACCTTTCTACTGTACTCGCTCGAATTCTACCCTTCTCTAGTACTCGCCTACATTATACCTTTCCCAGTACTCGCCCAGATTCTACCCATCTTCGATACTCACCCGGATTCTACTTTTCTCCTGTACTCACCTAGATTCTACCTTTGTCGGTACTCGCTCGGACCTTTTTCGGTACTCACCCAGATTCTACCCTTCACCGGTACTCGCCCAGATTCTACCATTTTCCGGTTTTCGCCCGGATTCTACTTTTTCCCGGTACTCACCTGGATTCTACCTTTCCCGATACTCACTTGGACCTTTTTTTGGTACTCGCCTAGATTCTACCCTTCTCTGGTAATCGCCAAGATTCTACCCTTGCCTGGAACTCGCCCGGATTCTACTCTTCTCTTGTACTCGCCCGGATTCTACTTTTCTCTGGTACTCGCCTGCATTCTACCTTTCCCCGTACTCCCCCGGATTTTACCCTTCTCCGGTACTCGCCCGGATTCTACTTTTCTCCGATACTTGCCTGGATACTACCTTTCCCGGTACTCGCCCAGACCCTTTTCTAGTGCTCGCCCTGATTCTACCCTTCACCGGTACTCACCCAGATTCTACCATTTTCTGGTTCTCGCCCAGATTCTACTTTTCCCCGATACTCGCCTAGATTCTACTTTTCCTAGTACTCACTCGGACCCTTTTTTCTAGTTCTCACCCAGATTCTACTTTTCCCCGATGCTCGCCTAGATTCTACCTTTCCTGGTACTCACCCGGACCCTTTTTTGGTACTTGCCCAGATTCTACCTTTCTCTAGTACTCGCCAGGATTTTACTCTTCCCCGGAACTCGCCCGGATTCTACCCTTATTCGATACTCGTCGGGATTCTACTTTTCTCCTGTACTCACCTGGATTCTACCTTTGTCGGTACTCGCCCGGACCTTTTTCGGCACTCGCCCAGATTCTACCCTTTACCGGTACTCGCCCGGATTCTACCCTTTTCCGGTTCTCGCCCGGATTCTACTTTTTCCTGGTACTCGCCTACACTCTACCTTTCCCAGTACTCACTTGGACCTTTTTTTGGTACTCGCCCAGATTCTATCCTTCTCTGGTACTCGCCAGGATTCTACCATCCCTGGAACTCACCCGGATTCTACCCTTCTCTTGTACTCGCCCGAATTCTACCTTTCTCCGGTACTCACCTAGATTCTACCTTTCCCGGTACTCATTCGGATTCTACCCTTCTCCACTACTCTCCCGGATTCTACCCTTCTCCGGTACTCGCTTGGATTCTACCCTTCTCTGGAACTCGCCCGAGTTCTACCCTTTTTTGGTACTCACCCGGATTCTACCCTTCTCCTGTACTCGCTTGGATTCTACCCTTCTACTGTACTCGCCCGGATTCTACCCTTTTCTAGTACTCGCTTGCATTCTACCTTTCCCGGTACTCGCCCGGATTCTACCCATTTTTTGGTACTCGCCCGAACCTTTTTCGGGTACTCACCCAGATTCTACCCTTCACCGGTACTCGCCCAGATTCTACCATTCTCCGGTACTTGCCCGGATTCTACCCTTCTTCGGTACTTGCCCGGATTCTACTTTTCTCTGGTACTCACCTGCATTCTACCTTTTCTGGTGCTCGCCAGGATTTTACCCTTCTCCGGTACTCGCCCGGATTCTACTTTTCTCCGATACTCGCCTGGATTCTACCTTTCTCGGTACTCGCCCGGACCCTTTTCTAGTACTCGCTCTGATTCTACCCTTCAGCGGTACTCGCCTGGATTCTACTCTTTTCTGGTTATCGCCCGGATTCTACTTTTCCTTGATACTACCTTTCCCGGTACTCACTCGGACCCTTTTTTGGTACTTGCCCAGATTCTACCTTTCTCTGGTACTCGCCATGATTCTACCATTTCCCGGAACTCGCCCGGATTCTACCCTTCTCCTATATTTGCCTGGATTCTACCTTTCTCCGGTACTCGCCTGGATTCTACCTTTCCCGGTACTAGTCCGGATTCTACCCTTCTCCACTACTCTCCCGGATTCTACCCTTCTCCGGTACTCGCTCGGATTCTACCCTTCTCTGGTACTCACCCGAGTTCTACGCTTTTTCGGTACTCGATCGGATTCTGCCATTCTCTGTTATTCTCCCGGATTCTACCCTTTTTCAGTACTCACCCGGATTCTACCCTTCTCCGGTACTCGCCCAAAATCTACCTTTCTATTGTACTCGCCCAGATTCTACCCTTCTCCAGTACTCGCCTGCATTCTACCTTTCCCGGTACTCGCCCAAATTCTACCCTTCTCCGGTACTCACCCGGATTCTACTTTTCTCCTGTACTCACCTAGATTCTACCTTTGTCGGTACTCTCCTGGACCCTTTTCAGGTACTCGCCCAGATTCTACCCTTCACCGGTACTCGCCCGGATTCTACCATTCTCCTGTACTCGCCCGGATTCTACCCTTCTTCGGTACTCGCCCAAATTCTACTTTTCTCTAGTACTCACCTACATTCTACCTTTCCCGGTACTCCCCCAGATTTTACCCTTCTCTGGTACTCCCCCGGATTCTACTTTTCTCCGATACTCGCCTGGATTCTACCTTTCCAGGTACTCGCCAGGACCCTTTTCTAGTACTCACCCTGATTCTACCCTTCACCGGTACTCGCTCGGATTCTACCATTTTCTGGTTCTCACCCGGATTCTACTTTCCTCTGGTACTCGCCTGCATTCTACCTTTCCCGATACTCATTCGGATTTTACCCTTCTCTGGTACTCTCCCGGATTCTACCCTTCTTCGGTACTCGCCCGGATTCTACTTTTCTCCCGTACTCGCCTGGATTCTACCTTTCCCGATACTCGCCCGGACCCTTTTTTGGTACTTACCCAGATTCTACTCCTCACCGGTACTCGCCCAGATTCTACCTTTCTTGGTACTCGTCCGGATTCTACCCTTCTCATCTACTCGCCCGGATTCTACCCTTCTCCAGTACTCGCTCGGATTCTACCATTTTCCGGTACTCGACCGGACCCTTCTCCAGTACTCGCTCGAGTTCTGCCCTTTCTCGGTACATGACCAGATTCTACCCTTCTCTGTTACTCGCCCAGATTCTACCCTTCTCCGGTACTCGCTTGGATTCTACCTTTCCCGATACTCGCCCGAACCCTTACTGGTACTCGCCCAGATTCTACCCTTCACCGGTACTCGCCCGGATTCTACCATTCTCTGGTACTCACCTGGATTCTACCTTTCCCAATACTCGCCCGGATTCTACCCTTCTCCAGTACTCACTCGGATTCTACCCTTCTCCGGTACTCACCTGGATTCTACCTTTCCCGGTCCTCGCCCGACCCCTTTTTTGGTACTCGCCCGGGTTCTACCTTTCTCCGATACTCGCCCGAATTCTACCTTTCAATGGTACTCGCCCGGATGCTACCCTTCTCCGGTACTTGCCCGGATTCTACTTTTCTTCAGTACTCGCCTGGATTCTACCTTTTCTAGTACTCGTCCTGACCCTTTTCTGGTACTCGCCCAGATTCTACCCTTCACTGGTACTCGCTCGGATTCTACCATTCTCAGGTACTCGCCTGGATTCTACCCTTCTCTGGTACTCGGCTAGATTCTACCTTTCTCGATCTCGCCCAGACCCTTTTTCGGTACTTGCCCTGATTCCACCCTTCTTCAGTACTCGCCTGGATTCGACTATTCTCCGGTACTTGCCTGGATTCTTACTTTCCCGTTACTCACCCGGAGCCTTTTTCGGCACTTGCCCAGATTCTACCATTTTTTGGCACTCACTCGGATTCTACCCTTCTCCGGTACTCACTCGGATTCTACCCTTCTCCGATACTCCCCTGGGTTCTACCTTTTCCCAATACTCGCCCGAACCCTTTTTCGGTATTCGCCCAGATTCTACTTTTCCCGGGTACTTGCCCGGATTCTACCATTCTGATTACTACTCAAAAAGTGTTATTTTATAGCTTGTAATTAACTCTTTTAAATACTTTTGAGTAGTAGTTATCACCTTTTAACCCAATTAACATATTAAGGACCTTTGCAATCATTTCTAATCACTTTGTGTAAGTTTTGGTGTTTTTGTTAGTAATTTGATCACCAAAGCAATCCAAGATTGAGAAGAGTTCTTTGGAATCCATGGCAAAGCAATGGAAAGCTCAGAAACATGAAAAACTGAAGCTTTGAAGTCCTTTGCCATAAGCAAATCCGGAATGCAAGGAGGGGAAGCAAAGAGAAATTTAACATGAAGCTTTCTTGATGACAGTCATGTCAGCCACTTTTGGAGCACTTCCTGGAGTTCAATTTATGCATGCTATATGTCGTTTCAAAGCTCAGGAAGTCAACAATCTAATGCTTCAAATGGTGTATGATTCGGAATTGAAATGAAGGAGTTACAGCCATTGAAAGCAAATCACTCCAAGTTGAAGGAAATTTTTGCACGGCTGCGAAATCAGCCTTGGGCTGCGAAAATGTTGTCCTTTTGTTGAGAAAATTTCGTAGCCATTTTGCACAGTGCAACGAAATTTCTCCTGAAGCTTCCCGATATTTGCGACCGACATTTTGAGATTTTTTGCTTTAGATATTTGATGTCTAAATCCCCAAACTCTTCTTGTAACCCACCTATCATAGGATTCCTTAGTCTTTAAGCAAGAACAAAGGGTGAATAACTTCTTATATATAATTTGTAATTTTCTTTAGAAAATCATAAATCTCTCGGGAGCTTGTTCTTGGAGACAACCTTTTGTATAAGGAAGAAATATATTTTACAGAGCACTTGCTCTGTTTTTCCTATATATTTTTGTTTTCTCGTTAGTTTTCTTTCTAGCCAATCAAACTCTGAGGATTTTTTCCTCAGAGGATGAGAGGCTAGGCTCTTCGTCTCTTGGAGTGAAGAAAGTCGGGTAAGTTTCCTCATGCATAAATTGGAAGTTTTGTTGTTTTAGTTTTTAATGAAAAGAAAGTGTGACCCGTTAATGGTTTTTATCTTTTTAGTTAACTTAAAACGCCTTTAAATCACCTGGGCCAACACTTAGTAAGGCAAGTGATCTCCATCCATTGAGATGCACTAGTTTATCTCTTGCGAGCCTTTGGGAGGTGGTTTGAAGGTAGGATTTTCTAGAATAGCCAACACTTGGTAAGCTTTTGGACTCTAAGGAGACATCCATTAGTTATCTCTTGCGAGCTTTTGACGGGTAATCCAAGGTTAAAGATCACCTTGAATGGCAAATGCTAGGTGAGAGGCATGAGCCATTGCAAGGTGCATCAGTGAGAGGAATTTAGTGTTTGAACCCATTAAAGGGAAGCATCTGTACCACACCGGTTAGAGAATTAACTATATGTTAATTCTCTAATGCGAGGAAAAGAAACAAGTAACCAGAACTCTCCTTTTTGTATGAAGAACCTGAGCCTAATGATCTAAACTCCAAGAAACACTTTTCTTTGTAATTAAAATCAGTTACTATTTTTGGTTAGCTTAAAATCAACCTTTTCAACCAAAGTTTATGTTTTCTTTTAAAGCTAACCTTGAAATGAAAAGGCACCAATTCAACTTTGAATTAATATCAATTGTGGAGTGAAAACCCATCCTAGTGAACGACCTTAGAGCCACTATGCAATGCTAGCTAAGGCTATCCTAGTACATGGTGTAATAGGTTATAAATTTTGTTGCTTACTCCCTGAGGACCAAAATCAAGGGACACCAGCTGGACACGAATCAGCTGAGACACCAATTGGGAATGTATCACCTTCTCCGCTACTCGCACAGATTCTACCCTTCTACTGTACTCGCCTTGATTCTACCCTTCTCCAATACTCGCCTGCATTCTACCTTTTTCGGTGCTCGCCCGGATTCTACCATTCTCCGGTACTCGCCCGGATTTTACTGCTCTCCGTTACTTACCCGGATTCTACCCTTCTCCATTACTCTCCTGGATTCTACCTTTGCCGGTACTCGCCCGGACCCTTTTTCGGTACTCACCCCAATTCTACCTTTCTCCGATACTCACCCAGATTCTACATTTCTCCGGTACTCGTCTGGATTCTACCTTTCCCAGCACTCGCCCGGACATTTTCTGGTACTCGCCCAGATTCAACCCTTCTCCAGTACACGCCTGGATTCTACCATTCTCCGGTACTTGCCCGGATTCTACACTTCTTCGGTACTCATCCAGATTCTACCCTTCTCCAGTACTCGCCTGGATTCTACCTTTCCCAGTACTAGCCCGGAACCTTTTTTGGTACTCGCCCAGTTTCTACCCCTCATCGATACTCACCTAGTTTCTACCATTCCCCCGTACTCGCCCGAATTCTACCCTTCGCCGGTACTCCCCTGGATTCTACCTTTCCTAGTACTCGTCCGGATTCTACCCTTCTCCTCAACTCGACCGGATTCTACATTTATCCGGCACTCGCTCGGATTCTACCCTTCTCCGGTACTCGCCCGAGTTCTACCCTTTTTAGGTACTCGACCGGATTCTACCTTTCTTCAGTACTTTCTTAGATTCTTCCTTTCCCGGTACTCGCCCGGAGCTTTTACTGGTACTCGCCCAGATTCTATCCTTCATCGGTACTCGCCTGGATTGTACCATTCTCTGGTACTCGCCTGGATTCTGCATTTCTTCTATACTCTCCCGGATTCTACCCTTCTTCGGTACTCACTCGGATTCTACCCTTATCCCGTAGTCACCTGGATTCTACCTTTCCCGGTACTCGCCCGTACCCTTTTTCGGTACTCGCCCGGGTTCTACCTTTCTCCGGTACTCGCTCGGATTCTACCATTCTCCTGTACTTTTCTGGATTCTACCTCTCTTAGTACTCACCCGGAGCCTTTTTCAGTACTCGCCCGAATTCTACTTTTCTAAGGTACTCGCCTGGATTCTACCTTTCCCAATACTCACCCGGACCATTTTCAGTACTCGCCCGGATTCTACTCTTCTCCGGTACTCGCCCGAATTCTACTTTTCTCCGGTACTCGCCTTGATTCTACCTTTTCTAGTACTCGCCCGGACCATTTTCTAATCCTCGCCCAGATTCTACCCTTCACCAGTACTTGCCCGGATTCTACCATTCTCCGGTACTCGCCTGGATTCTAACCTTCTTCAGTACTCGCTTGGATTCTACCTTTCCTGGTACTCTCCTGGATTCTACCCTTCACCGGTATTCACTCGGATTTTACCAAATCCGGCACTCACCTGGATTCTAACTTTCCCCGTACTTGCCCAGATCCTTTTTTGGTACTCGTCCTGGTTCTACCCTTCTCCGGTACTCATTTGGATTCTACCCTTCAATGGTACTCGCCCAGATTCTACCCTTTTTCGGTACTTTTTTGGATTCTACCTTTCCCGGTACTAGTCCGGAGCCTTTTTCGGTACTCGCCCAGATTCTACTTTTCTTCGGTACTTTTTTGGATTCTACCTTTCCCGGTACTCGCCCGGACCATTTTTGGTACTCACCCGAATTCTACCCTTCTCTGGTACTCGCCCGGATTCTACTTTTCTCCAATACTCGCCTGGATTCTACCTTTTTTAGTACTCGCCCGGACCATTTTCTAGTACTCGCCCTGATTCTACCCTTCACCGATACTGGCCCGGATTATAACATTCTCTTGTACTCACCCAGATTCTAGCCTTCTCCGGTACTCGCCTGGATTCTACCTTTCCCGGTACTCATCCGGATTGTACCCTTCTCCGGTACTCGCTCGGATTCTACTTTTCTCCGATACTCGCCTGGATTCTACCTTTTGTAGTATTCGCCCGGACCATTTTCTGGTACTCGCCCAGATTCTACCCTTCACCGGTACTCACCCGGATTCTACCATTCTCCGGTACTAGCCCGAATTCTACCCTTCACCGGTACTCGCCCGGATACCATTCTCCTGTACTTGCCCGGATTCTACCCTTCTCTTGTACTCGCTGGGATTCTACCTTTCCCGGTACTCGCCCGAATTCTACCCTTCTTCGGTACTCGCCCGGATTATGCCCTTCACCAGTACTCACTCGAATTCTACCCATCTCCGGTACTCACCTGGATTCTAACTTTCTAGGTACTCGCCCAAACCCTTTTCCGGTACTCGCCCGGGTTCTACCCTTCTGAGGTACTCCCCTGGATTCTACCTTTTCCCAGCACTCACCTGGACCTTTTTCGGTACTCGCATGGATTCTACCCTTCTCCACTACTCGCTTGGATTCTACCTTCTCTAGTACTCGCCCAGATTCTACCATTCTACGGTAGTCGCCCGGGATTCTACCCTTCTTCGGTACTTGCCTGAATTCTACCTTTCCGGTACTCGCCCTAATTCTACTCTTCTCTGATACTCACCCAAATTCTACCATTCTCAGGTACTCGCCCGGATTCTACCGTTCTTTGGTACTCGCTCGGATTCTACCCTTCTCCAATACTCACTTGGATTTTACCTTTCCCGGTACCCGTCCGAACCTTTCTTCGGTACTCGTCCGGATTCTACCCTTGTCAGGTACTCGCACGGATTCTACCATTCTCTGGTACTCATCTGGATTCTACCCTTTTACGGTACTCACCTGGATTCTACCTTTTTTGGTACTCGCTCGGACCCGTTTCCTTTCCTCGCCCTGATTCTATCCTCCTCCGATACTCCCCAGGATTCTACGTTTTCCCGGTACTCGCCCGAACCCTTTTTCAGTATTCGCCCGGATTCTACTTTTCCCCCGGTACTTGCCCGGATTCAACCCTTTTTCGGTACTCACCAGGATTCTACCCTGCACCAATACTCGCTTAGATTCTCCCCTTCTATGGTACTTGCCCGGATTCTACCCTTCTCCGATACTCATTTGGATTTTACCTTTCCCAGTACTCGCCCGGACCCTTCTTCAGTACTCGTCCAGATTCTACCCTTGTCAGGTACTCGCCCGGATTCTACCATTCTCAGGTACTCGTTCAGATTCTACCCTTCTCGGGTACTCGCCCGGACCCTTTTCCTTTCCTCGCCTCGATTTTGCCCTTTTATGGTACTCCCCTGGATTCTACCTTTTCCCGATACTCGCCCGAACCCTTTTTCAGTATTCTCTCGGATTCTACTTTTCCCCGGTACTCGCCCGGATTCAACCATTTTTTGGTACTCACCCGGATTCTACCCTTCACCGATACTCGCCCAGATTCTACCA
>JAJJMF010025322.1:34655-60995 GCA_022058775.1 Vitis hybrid cultivar | reverse complement strand
TTCTACGGTACTCGCCCGAATTCTACCCTTCTCCAGTACTCGCCTGCATTCTACCTTTCCCGGTACTCGCCCAGACCCTTTCCTTTTACTTGCCACGATTCTACACTTCTTCGGTACTCGTCCGGACCCTTTTCCTTTACTCGCCCCGATTCTACACTTCTCCGGTACTCGCCTGGATTCTAACTTTCCCGGTACTCGCTCAGACTTTTTTTCGGTACTCGCCCGGTTTCTACCCTTCTCAGGTACTACCCTGGATTCTACCTTTTCAAGGTACTCGCCCGGACCCTTTTTCAGTACTCGTCTGAATTCTACCCTTCTCCGCTACTCTCCTGGATTCTACCTTCTCTAGTACAAGCCCGTACCCTTTTCTGGTACTCGCCCAGATTCTACCCTTCACCGCTAATCGCCCGAACTGTACCATTATGTGGTACTCGCCCGGATTCTATTATTCTCCGGTACTCGTCTGGACTCTACCTTCCCTAGTACTTGCCCGGACCCTTTTTCAGTACTCGCCCTAATTCTACCCTTCTACGGTACTTGCCCGGATTCTACCATTCTCCAGTACTCGTCCGGATTCTACCGTTCTCCAGCACTCACCCGGATTCTACCCTTCTCCGATACTCACCTGGATTTTACCTTTCTCAGTACTCGCCCGGACCCTTCTTCGGTACTTGTCCAGATTCTACCCTTGTCAGCTACTCGCTCGGATTCTACCCTTCTCAGATACTCGTTCTGATTCTACCCTTCTCGGGTACTCGCTCGGACCCTTTTCCTTTCCTCGCCCCAATTCTACCCTTTTATGCTACTCTCCTAGATTCTATCTTTTCCCGGCACTCGCCCGAACCCTTGTTGAGTATTCGCTCGGATTCTACTTTTCCCCGGTACTCGCCCAGATTCAACCATTTTTTGGTACTCTCCCGGATTCTACCCTTCACCGGTACTGGCCCAAATTCTACCCTTCTACGGTACTCGCCCAGATTCTACCATTCTCCAGTACTCGCCTACATTCTACCTTTCTCGGTACTCGGCCAAACACTTTCCCTTTACTCGCCACGATTCTACACTTCTTCGGTACTCGCCCGGACCCTTTTCCTTTACTCGCCCCGATTCTACACTTCTCCGGTACTCGCTTGGATTCTAACTTTACCAGTACTCGCTCGGACATTTTTTATGTACTCACCCGGTTTCTACCCTTCTCAAGTACTACCCTGGATTCTACCTTTTCAAGGTACTCGGCCGGACTCTTTTTCGATACTCGTCCGGATTCTACCCTTCTCCGCTACTCTCCTGGATTCTACCTTCTCTAGTACTCACCCGTACCTTTTTTTGGTACTCGCCCAGATTCTACCCTTCACCGGTAATCAGCCGAACTCTACTATTATGTGATACTCGCCCGGATTCTACCATTCTCCGGTACTCGCCTGGACTTTACCTTTCCCGGTACTTGTCCGGACCCTTTTTCAATACTCGCCCCAATTCTACCCTTCTCCAGTACTTGCCCGAATTCTACCATTCTCTGGTACTCGTCTGGATTCTACCGTTCTCCGGCACTCGCCCGGATTCTACCCTTCTCCGATACTCACCTGGAATTTACATTTCCTGGTACTCGCCCGAACCCTTCTTTGGTACTCTTCCGGATTCTACCATTCTTTGGTACTCGTCCGGATTCTACCCTTCTCCGGCACTCACCTAGATTCTACCTTTCCCAGTACTCGCCTAGACCCTTTTCATTTACTCGCCCCGATTCTACCCTTCATCGTTACTCGTCCAGATTCTACCCTTCTACGGTACTCGCCCGAATTCTACCCTTCTCCAGTACTCGCCTGCATTCTACCTTTCCCGGTACTCGCCCAGACCCTTTCCTTTTACTTGCCACGATTCTACACTTCTTCGGTACTCGTCCGGACCCTTTTCCTTTACTCGCCCCGATTCTACACTTCTCCGGTACTCGCCTGGATTCTAACTTTCCCGGTACTCGCTCAGACTTTTTTTCGGTACTCGCCCGGTTTCTACCCTTCTCAGGTACTACCCTGGATTCTACCTTTTCAAGGTACTCGCCCGGACCCTTTTTCAGTACTCGTCTGAATTCTACCCTTCTCCGCTACTCTCCTGGATTCTACCTTCTCTAGTACAAGCCCGTACCCTTTTCTGGTACTCGCCCAGATTCTACCCTTCACCGCTAATCGCCCGAACTGTACCATTATGTGGTACTCGCCCGGATTCTATTATTCTCCGGTACTCGTCTGGACTCTACCTTCCCTAGTACTTGCCCGGACCCTTTTTCAGTACTCGCCCTAATTCTACCCTTCTACGGTACTTGCCCGGATTCTACCATTCTCCAGTACTCGTCCGGATTCTACCGTTCTCCAGCACTCACCCGGATTCTACCCTTCTCCGATACTCACCTGGATTTTACCTTTCTCAGTACTCGCCCGGACCCTTCTTCGGTACTTGTCCAGATTCTACCCTTGTCAGCTACTCGCTCGGATTCTACCCTTCTCAGATACTCGTTCTGATTCTACCCTTCTCGGGTACTCGCTCGGACCCTTTTCCTTTCCTCGCCCCAATTCTACCCTTTTATGCTACTCTCCTAGATTCTATCTTTTCCCGGCACTCGCCCGAACCCTTGTTGAGTATTCGCTCGGATTCTACTTTTCCCCGGTACTCGCCCAGATTCAACCATTTTTTGGTACTCTCCCGGATTCTACCCTTCACCGGTACTGGCCCAAATTCTACCCTTCTACGGTACTCGCCCAGATTCTACCATTCTCCAGTACTCGCCTACATTCTACCTTTCTCGGTACTCGGCCAAACACTTTCCCTTTACTCGCCACGATTCTACACTTCTTCGGTACTCGCCCGGACCCTTTTCCTTTACTCGCCCCGATTCTACACTTCTCCGGTACTCGCTTGGATTCTAACTTTACCAGTACTCGCTCGGACATTTTTTATGTACTCACCCGGTTTCTACCCTTCTCAAGTACTACCCTGGATTCTACCTTTTCAAGGTACTCGGCCGGACTCTTTTTCGATACTCGTCCGGATTCTACCCTTCTCCGCTACTCTCCTGGATTCTACCTTCTCTAGTACTCACCCGTACCTTTTTTTGGTACTCGCCCAGATTCTACCCTTCACCGGTAATCAGCCGAACTCTACTATTATGTGATACTCGCCCGGATTCTACCATTCTCCGGTACTCGCCTGGACTTTACCTTTCCCGGTACTTGTCCGGACCCTTTTTCAATACTCGCCCCAATTCTACCCTTCTCCAGTACTTGCCCGAATTCTACCATTCTCTGGTACTCGTCTGGATTCTACCGTTCTCCGGCACTCGCCCGGATTCTACCCTTCTCCGATACTCACCTGGAATTTACATTTCCTGGTACTCGCCCGAACCCTTCTTTGGTACTCTTCCGGATTCTACCATTCTTTGGTACTCGTCCGGATTCTACCCTTCTCCGGCACTCACCTAGATTCTACCTTTCCCAGTACTCGCCTAGACCCTTTTCATTTACTCGCCCCGATTCTACCCTTCATCGTTACTCGTCCAGATTCTACCCTTCTACGGTACTCGCCCGAATTCTACCCTTCTCCAGTACTCGCCTGCATTCTACCTTTCCCGGTACTCGCCCAGACTCTTTCCCTTTACTCGCCACGATTCTACACTTCTTCAGTACTCGCCTGGGCCTTATTCCTTTACTCGTCCCGATTCTACACTTCTCCGGTACTCGCCTGGATTCTAACTTTACCGGTACTCGCTCGGACTTTTTTTCAGTACTCGCCCGGTTTCTACCCTTCTCAGGTACTACCCTGGATTCTACCTTTTAAAGGTACTCGGCCGGACTCTTTTTCGATACTCGTCCGGATTCTACCCTTCTCCGCTACTCTCCTGGATTCTACCTTCTCTAGTACTCACCCGTACCCTTTTTTGGTACTCACCCAGATTCTACCTTTCACCGATAATCACCCGAACTCTACTCTTTTATGGTACTCGCCCGGATTCTACCATTCTCTGGTACTCGCCTGGACTCTACCTTTCCCGGTACTTGTCCGAACCCTTTTTCAGTACTCGCCCTAATTCTACCCTTTTCTGGTACTTGCCCAGATTCTACCATTCTCCGGTACTCGTCCGGATTCTACCGTTCTCCGGCACTCGCCCGGATTCTACCCTTCTCCGATACTCACCGGATTTTACCTTTCCCAGTACTCACCCGGACCCTTCTTCAGTACTCGTCCAGATTCTACCCTTGTCAGGTACTCGCCCGGATTCTACCCTTCTCAGGTACTCGTTCGGATTCTACCCTTCTCGGGTACTCGCCCGAACCCTTTTCCTTTCCTCGCCTCGATTCTACCCTTTTATGGTACTCCCCTGGATTCTATCATTTCCCGGTACTCGCCCGATCCCTTTTTCAGTATTCGCTCGGATTCTACTTTTCCCCGGTACTAGCCCGGATTCAACCATTTTTTGGTACTCACTCGGATTCTACCCTTCACCGGTACTCGCCCAGATTCTACCCTTCTACGGTACTCACCCGGATTCTACCATTCTCCAGTACTCGCCTGCATTCTACCTTTCCCGGTACTCGCCCAGACCCTTTCCCTTTACTCGCCACGATTCTACACTTCTTCGGTACTCGCTCGTACCCTTTTCCTCTACTCGCCCCGATTCTACACTTCTCCGGTACTCGCCTGGATTCTAACTTTACCAGTACTCGCTCAGACCTTTTTTCAATACTCGCCCGGTTTCTACCCTTCTCAGGTACTACCCTGGATTCTACCTTTTCAAGGTACTCGCCCGGACTCTTTTTCGGTACTCGTCCGGATTCTACCCTTCTCTGCTACTCTCCTGGATTCTACCTTCTCTAGTACTCACCCGTACCTTTTTTTGGTACTCGCCCAGATTCTACCCTTCACCGGTAATAACCCGAACTCTACTATTATGTGGTACTCGCCCAGATTCTACCATTCTCCGGTACTCGCCTGGACTCTACTTTTCCCGGTACTTGCCAAGACCCTTTTTCAGTACTCGCCCCAATTCTACCCTTTTCCGGTACTTGCCCGGATTCTACCATTCTCCTGTACTCATCCGAATTCTATCGTTCTCCGAAATTCGCCCGGATTCTACCCTTCTTCGATACTCACCTGGATTTTAAATTTCCCGGTACTCGCCCGAACCCTTCTTCGGTACTCTTCTGGATTCTACCATTCTTTGGTACTCGTTTAGATTCTACTCTTCTCCGTCACTCACCTGGATTCTACCTTTCCCAGTACTCGCCCAAACCCCTTTTCCTTCACTCGCCTCGATTCTACCCTTCTCCGGTACTCATCCGGATTCTACCCCTCTCTGGTACTTGCCTGGATTATACCTTTCCTAGTACTCGCCCGGACCCTTTTTCGGTACTAGCCCGGATTCTACCCTTCTCCAGTACTCGTCCAGATTCTATCCTTCTACGGTAGTCGCCCGGATTCTACGCTTCTCCAGTACTCGTCCCCACCCTTTTTGGCTACTCGCCCTGATTCTTCCTTCTTCGGTACTCGTTCGAATTCTACCCTTCATCGGTACTCGCCTGGATTCTACCAATCTCCAGTACTCGCCCAGATTCTACCCTTCAACGGTAGTCGCCCGGATTCTACCCTTCTCCACTACTCGCCTAGACCCTTTTTGGGTACTCGCCCATATTTTCCCTTCATCGGTACTCGCTTGGATTCTAGCCTTCTCCGGTACTCGCCCGAATTCTACCCTTCTTCAGTACTTTCCTAGATTCTACCTTTTCCAGGTACTTGCCCGGACCTTTTTTCGGTATTCATCTGGATTCTACTTTTCCCCAGTACACGCCCGGATTCTACCATTTTTCAGTACACGCCCAAATTCTACCCTTCTATGGTACACGCCCCTATTCTACCCTTTATCGGCACTCGCCGGGATTATACTATTCTCCGGTACTCGCCTGGATTCTACCTTTCCCGATACTCACCCGGACCCTGTTCTAGTACTCGCTCAAATTCTACCATTCACCGGTACTCGCCCGGATTCTACCCTTCTCCGATACTCACCTGGATTTTACCTTTCCCGATACTCGCCCGAACCCTTCTTCGGTACTCGTCCGGATTCTACCCTTGTCAAGTACTAGTTCGAATTCTACCATTCTTTGGTACTCGTCCGGATTCTACCCTTCTCCGGCACTCACCTGGATTCTACCTTTCCCGATACTCACCCAAACCCTTTTCCTTTACTCGCCCTGATTCTACCCTTCTTCGATACTCGTCCGGATTCTACCCTTCTCTGGTACTCGCTTGGATTCTACCTTTCCTGGTACTCGCCCGAATTCTACCCTTCATCGGTACTCGCCTGAATTCTACACTTCTCCGGTACTCACCCGGATTCTACCCTTCTCCGGTACTCTCCTGGATACCTTTTCCAGGTACTCGCTCGGACCCTTTTTCGGTACTTGCCCGTATTCTACCCTTCTTTGGTACTCCATTGGATTCTACCTTTTCCCGGTCATCGCCCGGACCCTTTTTCGGTATTCACCCGGATTCGACTTTTCCCCAGTACTCGCCCAGATTCTACTCTTCTTCGATACTCGCCTGTATTCTACCTTTCTTCGGTACTTGCCCCGATTCTACCCTTCTCTGATACTCGTCTGGATTCTACCCTTCTCCAATACTCGCCCCAATTCACCCTTCTCGGGAACTCGTCCGGATTCTACCCTTCTCCGGTACTCACTTGGATTCTACCTTTCCCCGTACTCGCCCGGACCCTTTTTCAGTACTTGTCCGGATTCTACCCTTCTCCGGTACTGGCCCGATTCTAACCTTCTATAGTAGTCACCCAGATTCTACCCTTCTACGGTAGTCTCCTCGATTCTACTCTTCTCCGGTACTTGCCTGGATTCTAACTTTCTCGGTACTCGACCTGACCCTTTTTCGGTAGTCGCCCGAATTCTACCATTCTCCGGTACTCGACTGGATTCTACCCTTCTCCAATACTCGCCTGTATTCTACTTTTCTCCGGTACTCGCCCCGATTCTTTCCTTCTCCGGTACTCGTCCTGATCCTACCCTTCTCCCATACTCGTCGGGATTCTACCATTCTCCGACAAACGCCCTGATTCTGCCCTTTTTCTGTACTCGCCCGGATTCTACCCTAATCTGGTACTCCCCTGGATTCTACCTTTCTCTGCTACTCGCCCGGATTCTACCCTTTTTCGGTACTTGCTCGGATTCTACCCTTCTCTGGTACCGCCTGGATTCTACCTTTCTCCGGTACTCGCCCGAATTCCACCCTTCTCCGGTACTCGCCCGGATTCTACCCTTCTCTGGTACTCCCCTGGA
Organism: Vitis hybrid cultivar; assembly: GCA_022058775.1. Taxonomy (NCBI): domain Eukaryota; kingdom Viridiplantae; phylum Streptophyta; class Magnoliopsida; order Vitales; family Vitaceae; genus Vitis; species Vitis hybrid cultivar. Next base: position 53,661 of record JAJJMF010025322.1, on the reverse strand, counting down.
TTCTACCTTTTCCCGGTACTCTCCCGGACCCTTTTTCGGTACTCGACCGGATTCTACTTTTCTCCGGTACCGCTCGGATTCTACCCTTCTCCGGTACCGCTCGGATTCTACCATTCTCTAGTACCTCCTTGGATCCTACCTTTTCCCGGTACTCGCCTGGACCCTTTTACGATATTGGCCCAGATTATACTTTTCCCCAATACTCACCCGGATCCTACCCTTCTCCGGTATTCGTCAGGATTCTACCCTTCTCTGGACCTTGTCCGAATTCTACCCTTCTCCGATACTCGTCGGTATTCTACCCTTCTCCAGTACTCACATCGATTCTACCATTCTCTAGTAATCGTCTGGATTCTACCCTTCTGCGGTACTCTACGGGATTCTACCCTTCTCCGGTGCTCACCCTGATTCTACCTTTCTCCGGTACTCGTCGGGATTCTACCATTCTCCTGTACTCGCCTGGATTCTACCTTTCCCGGTACTCGTCCGGACCTTTTTTCGGCAATTGCCCGGATTCTACCCTTCTCCGGTACTGCCCGATTCTAACCTTCTACGGTAGTCACCCGGATTCTACCCTTCGACGGTAGTCACCCGGATTCTACCCTTCGACAGTAGTCACCCGGATTCTACCCTTCTCTGGTACTTGCCTGGATCCTAACTTTCCCAACACTCGCCCGGACACATTTTCGGTTGTTGCCCGGATTCTACCCTTCTCCGGTACTCGCCCGGATTCTACCCTTCTCCGGCACTCACCCCGATTCTACCCTTCTCCGGTACTCGTCTGGATTCTACCCTTCTCCGATACTCGCCTGGATTCTACCCTTCTTTGGAACTCGCCCGGATTCTACCCTTCTCTTATACTCGCCGGGATTCTACCCTTCTCCGATACTCGCTTGGGTTCTACATTTCCCGGTACTCACCCACACCCTTTTCCGGTACTCGCTCGGATTTTTTCATTCTCCGGTACTCTCCCGAATTCTACCCTTCTCCGGTACTCGCCTGGATTCTACCATTCTCCAGTACTCGCCCAGATTCTACCCTTCTCCCGTACTTGTCCGGATTCGACCCTTCTCCGGTACTCGCCCGAATTCTACCCTTCTCTCGTACTCGCCGGGATTCTACCCTTCTCTGGTACTCGCCTGGATTCTACCTTTCCAGGTACTCGTCTGGATTCTACCTGTAGACCCTCAATTTTGTCCCTTTAGCACATGTCTTCGAAATTCATTTTCAATGCTCCACGGTAACTCCTTGGTGGCCCACTACTCGTGCAACTTACCTTTTTCTAAGTCACCTCGGAGACTTTGGTTAAGGGATTATCCGCCCCCTTATTGTGACCCTTGGCAGCCCTAATTTAGACTTAGGCTTTTCTTGTTTTTTTTAGGATAGCTTTTAGATACACTTGGCCCATTAGGCACCACCCTAGGCCCACTTAGTCTCATCATAGGCCCGTTTAGGCACACTTGGCCCATTAAGACACTTTTAGCTTGACTTGTATGATTTGCATGGTTACATGGCTTTTGGGCTCGACTTTTGTTTATTGGTTTATTTTTATTTTTATTTTTACTTTTTTTTTAGTTTTAGTTTTATGATTATCATTCACTTTTTATTGGTTATCTTCCTCTTTATATTATCTTCCTTAACTTATTTATTTATTTATTATTTATTTTTTTTACCTTTTCCTAATTTATTTACTTACTTATCTATTCATTCAATTATTTAACTTCTAAAATTTCATGCTTTTGCAAGGAAACTTACCATTGGAGTTTAAGGAAAATGGGACTCTCCTTGGAAGGTTTTGGAGGGGAATTTGAAGTTGGGAAGATTGCTTTTGAATTGGAAGATTTAAAAAAGGATATGGAGAAAAGAAGAGAGAAAATAGGAGATTTCGCCTTTTTTTAGGGAGATTTAGGTTTTAGGGAAAGGCGGATATATATACGTGAGAGAGGAAGAAAAAGAGGAGCTTTTTTGGATTGTGGGAGGAGATTCTTTTTTTGGTGAGCAGACGCGTTGGAGAAAGGAGAGGGAGAAAGGAGTATTCTTTTGGGGGATTCCGGGATTGTCTTGAGGAGAAGCACAGAGGGAATGACTGGCAGCACGCATCCTCATCTCATTTGAAGCCGAGCAATTCTTCTCAAAGATTGGTTCTTCCAAGTATGGTCATTTGAAATTTGCATTCTCTCATCTCTATATGATCCTAAATATTATTCTGCAAGTCCCGGTGTTATCTTATTGATTGTTGTGGAGATTTAGGACTGATCGTTTCTCTTACTGAATATATTTAAACATGAGCATGCTCTGTTTTTGGTTTCTATTTTTAATCTTTCTAATCTCTGTTATTAATGGCTGATGTATGGGATTGTCGTTGATATTGATATCCAAGACCCGTTCTCTTATTCTCTGGAGTCCCTACCTGTTTCTTTTTAAGCCCTTTTGAAAACAATGAATTGTGGCTTGCCTATTCACCCGTCTTTATCTCTCCTGCCTTCTTTTGGATTATATTTTCTTGTCTTCTGCTTCTATGTATTTATTTCTCTTCCCTCCTTTGGCGTTTGGGCTACGGAGACCACGAGGGCATTGAGTATTTCATGAAAGGTAGAAACTTTACGAAGGCTGTGTAGAATGTGGGCTGTTTGTGGGGTTGGCACATGATAACAGATTGTTGAGTCAGATTGGGTATTTCCTCTTCAAGGCAAGAAAGTCGTTAAACCGGGTTCTGGATGTGATTTAGTTGGATGCAGAAGTTGCTTCAATTTTTGGGGCTCTCTGTTCGTGGTATTCTGGGCTGCAATCCTAACGGGATCAGTACAACACCTCTTCTCACTGCTACTGTCGCTTGTGTTCCAACAAAAGTGCACGCTGAAGATATTGATGAAGTTGAGTTTAAAATATCTCCAGGATCACCCTTTTTGTTGTTGTTATTAGATCCTATTATAGTGAACCTTGCTTGCTTCACGGTGTGGGATAGATGCTATCTAAAGGGACGGTATAACTGAAGAATAAATGCTGAAGTGCATAGGAGTAGTATAACAGGGGCAGTTGCAACTCTGAAACAGAGAATGCTGTTTGTCATGAAGTTGAAGCCTTTTTTTTTTTTTTTTTGGAGACCTTTTCTCTGAGGGTGGTCGGTCTGTAAGATTTACAGATGGATGTGTTCAAGCCCCTGTTTCAGTCAATCCGACTTCCAATTACTGCAATATGCTAATTCAAGCTGCTTCAGAAGTATTGGGATTTCTAAAAGACTCTGCCTTTTCTCTAGAATGGCACACCTCAGTTTACGAGGATGGTTGTAAAAAGCTTAGTTGGAAGCACATGGGTATTCTGCTTTCCATACTCAATTGTCAGGGTTGCTATTCTGAAGACAGGATTTCTGACAGCATTACAAGTTTACATGAGCAGAGGAAGAATGGATTTTTTAGGAATATGGTCTGGCTTAAGTTGGTCAATATTTAAGTTATTGAAACTTGACAGCATCATGCTGTGCACTTCCACTGCTTAGGACTTTTTTTTTACCCAACTCAAACGGTTGCAGACTTGCTGGCCTTATGGTTCCGAAGATGAGTGCCTGGGAAAGCCTTTTGATATTGATGGTTTGAACTATGACTGTTCAGTGAGCAGAAAATTTTAAAAGAGCAGTACTGTAAGGCCGACGATCATTATATTCTATTTTGGGGAACTTGTAACTCATTATGGGCAGTCATTGAATACCCCCTTTAGGGATACATTCATTCAAAGTGAACATGGACCAGAAAAAATTCCAAAGTGAGTATAATGACAAGTATTGTGAGGCACCTCCATGATCAGCAAAAGCTAGAAACTTTTGGGAATTATAATAATTCATTCGATTGTTATGAAAAAAATTCTCATGGGAAGACTGAAATTAAGAAACAAGAGCATGAATCTGACCTTGAGATTAACAGTTACGAAGCTGTTAGTTTGACCGAAATGGAAATCAAGTGCCTAAATTATGATTGACAGATGCAAACAATTCAAAATAACTAAGTTCTGTAGTTTCAATTTCAAGAAGCTCAACAGTTGGGGTTGGAATACATAAAAAAAGTGATGCAACAAGAAACTTCTCATGGAATCATTCTTGTGACACTACCGATGAGGAGCTCATATCAGTTGCAATGGAAAACTATCAACATTCAGAGCTTCAGCATGGTTCTGAAAGGCTTTTTTTATACCAGAAAAGCAATTTCTCTAACTTCTCAGGAAAGGCTACGTCGGACTTGTGTGTTAAGATGGAATTATACAAATGTAAAATTAGCTTATGCTTTGCAAAACGGACTGGGGGCATAACTTTAATAGTAGAACCAGAATTTGTGAGAGATGAAGGTAGACCTTGGTCCAGGAGGGTCTAAACAAGGTAGTAGAAATGAAGTCATTGTTATTTCTAAGCGTTTATATTGAGATTCAATATGCAGAGACTGGCTGAATTGGGTCCAGCAAGCATCTAATGCTACTAGAGGTGAGAGTGATGAATGCAGGGTTCCCCCTCAAATGGGTCCTACCATGTACTGCATTTCTGGAATATTCCACCTTATTCTTCACAAGTTTTCTTTTTCATATTCCAAGAGTCTCAAAAGGGAGAAGAAAGTTCGATGCTGATTTGATGTAGCTTCATTTTTTTATGAGCTCCGATTTTAGAAACCTGGTTGTGGATGCCAATCTAATCTATTCATGGTGTTCGTCCCGAAAGTGGTTTGGGGAATTTATTCATGGCATAAGAAATGCTATATGAACACATCAGTGTGAAGGTTCTGAAGCTATTGGCAGTCAAAGGGGTAGTAGAATTAGGTCCGGTTTGCAGTAGAGAGCTTATGGTTTTTTTTTTAAAAACAGGGCTTTAAATGGTGGGTTTATTGAGAACAATATGCAATGAGTGAATGGACCCAGCACTTCTGAATGGTTATTCGTTTGGCATACTACGTGGTGATTCTTCCGAACCCTTACAACAGCAGTTTGATCAACATTAGCAACCCCTTATTCAAGGTGATAGATATGGGATGAACGTTGTTGATCCTTCAAGGACTTCAAACTCCTTTAATACTGTAACACCAGTTGGATCAAGGATGGAGGCTCAAAATTTGAATCCAGTTAGCTTGCAGTCAATACCTAGAGCCAACTCCACTTTGATGCCCAATCTTTCAAACTTGCACAATGCATAACAGGCTGTGCCAGAATTAGGAAGAGTGTTTATGCTACTTTAGACAATGATCCATCAGAATGGGCAAAGAAGATATTGAAGCACTCTTGGGTTTTCTTGATGGACGTGAAACTCAAAATTGCAAAGTGCTGGTTCAGAATCTGAATCTAGTTGATCTTGGAGGTTCTAAGTACAAGAATAGTCAGTACAACGGTTTGTTTCCTTGAGACGAACAAGGGTACTAATTTCAACCTTCGGAAGCATTTGGAAAGAACGAGAATTATCAAGAAATGGCATAGGAGCCGGACGTGACTAAATTCTCTGGAACACTTAGAGATGTAATTCAGAATTTCAATCTTGCTGCAATTTATGATGCCAAAGTCTCCAACAGTTCTGCCAGTTTACAGAAAACTCCAATATCTGATCTGAACGTTGATGAAACACATATTGCTTTTGTGAAGCTCTCAGAGAAGCGCCGATTATTCCTACTATTGGACATGTGCGACACATAGTCCAATGACAGTTTGCTCCTCGAAGATACTATGATTGAAATGAAGATAAGTCAGCTAGGTAGAAGTCTGATTGATCTTGCTATGATCGGGACAACTTCCAATGCTAATAGCATGCATCAGGCTGAACCTTTCTCCCTAGAGTCCATTGGGTTGGTGGATTTTGAGAACGATTTTACTACTTATAGTAAATCGAAGCAAGTCAAATCCAACAGCAGTGCTGTTGAGACATAGTGCAAACCAATTAGTTCTTCAAATTTAAATAGCAAAGTTGTAATAAAAGTTCAAATGTCCACTCCTCCTAGTCCTTTACCAGCTTCAAGCAGTTGATGGAATGTTCAGAATGCAAAAGACAATCCTCTTCCCGGAAATGCAAGTTTCAAGAAATGAGAAACTGTCGATAGAATTGGGCAAGAATAGAGGCTTGCCACTGCCAGTGACTCTAATGACGCTGCTGATTCTGAATTCAGGTTAAAAGATTTAAATTTGAGGGTAAATATAGTGTTTCTCAATTCAACATAACACACCAGTTGGCTCGCTCAGTTTGACAGAACACATCAACAAGTTAGCATCTAACCAACATGAATAAGAATCAGTGAACTCATGTTACCTTGATTGTCCTCATGTTGATGATCCCCAAGCAAACCAGAGGTGACAGGTCCAGAATATCAGAAGGAATGGGATAGCCTTGTGATGAGAGCAGGAAAATAACCTGCAGATCATTCGAATGTTCCAAGGTTACTCATTGACATATTTCAGATTTTCAAGAATTCCTTCAACACCATCATGCCTGCCAACAAGTAGAAGGAATTGGAACAACCTCAGACTCATGTGCAGAATGTACATCTGCAATTTAATCAAACTGGGAGGACTCCCCAAAATCTGCAGAAGTTGCACTCTAACAGGTTTTCCTCCATATTCCAGAAGTTCAAAAAAGAAAAAGAAAACTGATGGTGATGAGGAAAGAGATCGAGAATTAAATGATGGTGTTATTGTCCATAATATTTTTATAGTTGATAACCAAGATGATGCTAAAGGGGATGATTGTACTGATAAAAGCGAAACTGCTAGTCTGATTAGCAATACAGAGAAACAGGAAACAGGAACCAAGCCAGAAGCTGATCCTGAAGCCACAAGAAATGGACCTATTGCAAAGATAGTTGCTGATGGAGTACAATTTCTGTATAGCGAGAAAGAAGAGATGGAAGCTCAAAAGAAATAGGCAGAGGTATTTCAGTTATCTCAACAGATGCAGTTTTTGTATAGTACAGAAATTATTATGAGCCCTCAAGATGAGGAAATTACTGCATATCATCACCAATATCCAACTGAGTCTTTCAGATGCCTATTGCACAAAGAGATGATGAGTGATCCAGTTGCAATCGTTTATAGGCATAGCTGTGAGAGGAAGTCGATTTAGGAAAATTTCTGAAGAGAAGAGAAGACCTGCCCTATATGCAGAGAAAGGCTCAGGTCATGGAGCTTACTCCAAAATCCTTTGCTTTGGAACTCTATAGAAGAATAGAAGCAAAGAGGCATGAACTTAAAATTCCAAGCTACTCTTCTTGGAATCACCCCCAATGACCATTCTATACAGAACAAAGCCTTGGAGGAGATGCAAGTTCTAATGGAAAGGCCACACTATACAAAAAAAGTTGCAGAGGAAGGCCTCATCTCAAAATTTAAGATCTCTACTTCTGCAGATCCAGAAGAGCCACTAGTGTTCAGAAAAGACCATCCTATAAATTGAGAACAGTCCAAGATACCATGTAACATATTGTTTGAGATGTTCAAGAATCTTAGATCAGCAAGGTCACATAATTCATGTGGAATCAATCCATGGAGAAGGTTCTCAGAAATGTCCAGGCACTGAAGTTGTGAGAGATGGCCAAAGTATTCGGTTATACTACCAGTGAGTCTATTGCTATGCGGATCCAAGGAAGTCGGGTAAAGGCCAATAAGGTTAATCAGTTCTGAGAAAGAAGAAATTGAACTAGACAGATGATTGATGCTTAGATCCAGATCAGAAAAGGCTTTGTAGCATGCCAAGTGAAACGAGTGGTGGGATCTAGGTTGATTTAGAGATTGAAGCAGAATGGTCCATCAAACACCTTTTTTTTAATAACTAGCAGATTGCAAAGCTATCAACAAGGGTCTTTTCATGCAAGTATCAACAGCTGAATCATTAGCACCTTCATGCTTCCAAACTCTACTTCTAGCATGGCCATCTTGACGCACACCTCTTCCTCCATTTTCTTCATTGAGAATTCACAGTTTTGAATTGATCTTTCAGACCCTTTTCAACTAAATAAATTTAGCTTTGAAGATTCATCAAAATAACTTTAGTTTTCTTTAAAAGTTCCTTAGGAGCTTCTAGGTATAAAATCCCAACTTTAACATGCTATTCGCTGCCACTTTCCTTCGGGCATGCACTTTCATTGTTTTATTCGATTTTCAACTGATTTTCCTAATTTTTCTCAATTTTTTCTCAAGCATGAATAAACTTCATAATTCCAAATCATGGAATTTATGGAATTAACTCATGCGAAATTAATTAGGGCTTTGGCGGGGGCCCGACATTCATGATACCTTCTTCAATATTGTTTGCTTGATATGTTGATTTTTTATTCTTCTTGATGATATACATGAATTTGTTTCGTATTTATTGTTGAGATGCTCTTGATTCCCATAGAGGAGTACTAGCTTGCTATCCAGGTACGCTCTCTTCTCATCTATTTTTTTAGAACTCTATGGACTTGTATGCCATTGATGACTATATCCATACTTGACGTGATTCTTGGATGTCTTGATATATATGCTTGATTTTCTTGAATAAAACAAATGTTGTGTGCTACAATTTTACACTAACCATCGATGTTTTATGATAGCGCTTGAGAAGCGGTCCGGGTACGCATCCTAACCTTTCTCTCTTATGGTTTGTTTTCTTGTTAGGCATGCAATATTTGAAATCACCTAGCCTACTTAGGTATCCATAATTAACTGATTAATGGCCACACTTCCCTTAACTTTGTCAGTAGAGACCTTTATAGGGCTTAGAGGGGTGCTACCTTTCAAAGGTACCTTCCCAATAAGTAACCCGATCCCCGGACCTAGACTCGGGTTTCTCAAAGACATGCTTTTTCCAAAACTATGGAGTCACTTTTTAGGGTTTTTCTTTCTTGTTTTATTTTCCCTTTAAAATAAAAATAAAATAGGTGGCGACTCCAACTTTTCTAAAATTAACTTTTCACAAATAAAAAACGAGTCTCGCCGATCGAGTGGGGGCGCACGTGAAAAATGCCTCATAGTAACTCCTTGGTGGCCCATTACTACTCGTACGACTTACCTTTTTCTGAGTCACCTTGGAGACTTTAGCTGAGGGATTATCTGACCTCTTATTGCGACCTTTGGCAGCCCTATTTTAGACTTAGGCTTTTCATTCATTTTTAAGATAACTTTTAGGGTAGTCTACTTAGGTCCACTTAGGCACCCTAGGCCCACTTAGGCACTTAGGCCCATTTAGGCACCTTAGTGTCACGGACTTAGTCGTTCACTAAGCTCGTGCGGCACTTAGGCAAGTCAAGACACTTGATCTTGCTAAGTCAGCCTTGATCCCCAATGCTTAGCTTGCTCGGCTAAGACACTCGCGACTCGAAAACTTAAGAGGCTTAGTAGGCAACTCCTTAAAGAATGGAAGCTCTTTATTACTCAAAGAAGCTTTTACAGGTGCTTGGAAGCTCACTTGCTTGGTGCCTTGGCCAAATGAGGCCCTCACCTATTTATAGGCACCAATGGAACTCTCTAGAACCTTGGAGGGTTCCTTACAACTCAAGACTATTCTAGAATGTCCTACATCATTCTAGGTACAAGCTTATATACAAGTATATACAAGAGTCTTCTAGACTTCTCTAGAAAGCCCCGGACTCCTCTCGTGCCTTCTACCATGGTGTAGAATTGTGTGGATTCCTCCAGACTTCTCTAGAACCTTCCACACTCTTCCCACTCTAGGAGTCTCTAGAAGCTTCCTGGCTCTATATAAGGCCATGGGGAGGCTCATTTGGATCAGCTTGTGACATTAGGTCCACTTAGACACCCTAGGCCCACTTAGGCACTTAGGCCCATTTAGGCACCCTAGATCCATTTAGGCACTCTTGGCCCATTAGGTCCACCTTGGCCCACTTAGTCTCACCTTAGGCCCGTTTAGGCACACTAGGCCTACTAAGACTTTTATTTTATTTTATTTTATTTATTTATTTATTTATTTTGTTTACTTGTTTAGTTATTCACTCAATTATTTACTTTCAAAAATTTCATGCTTTTGCAAGGAAACTTACCATTGGAGTTTAAGGAAAGTGGGACTCTCCTTGGAAGGTTTTGGAGGGGGATTTGAAATTAGGAAGATTGCCTTTGAATTGGAAGATTTAAAAAAAGGAAAGGGAGAAAAGAAGAGGGGAAATAAGAGAATTTACCTTCTTTTTTTTAAAGAGATTTAGGTTTTAGGGGGGTAATATATATATATGTGAGAAAAGGAAAAGATTAGAGAAGCAGCACGCATCCTCATCTCGCTTGAAGCCGAGCAATATTTCTCAAAGACTGGTTCTTCCAGGTATGGTCACGTGAAATTCGCATCCTCTCATCTCCATGTGATCCTAAATATTATTCTGCAAGTCCCGGTGTTATCTTATTGATTGTTGTGGAGATTTAGGACTGACCATTTCTCTTGCTGAATACATTTAAACATGAGCATACTCTGTTTTGGTTTCTATTTTTAATCTTTTTAATCTCTATTGTTAATGGCTGGTGTATGGGATTGTCATTGATATTGACATTCAAGAACCGTTCTCTTTTTCTCTGATATCCTCACCTTTTTTTTTTAAGCCCATTGACAAAACAATGGAATGTGGCTTTGCTTGATGATTTACTCTATGCCTACCTTTCCTCTGTTTTGTTTTGCTTCTTTGTTTTTTGTTGCATATTTTCCTATTTCTCTGGCACCCATCCCTTGCTATACGATAGTTTGCACATCTACTGAGTATTCTACTTGGTCAGTTGTGATCAGTCCTTGGATAGCAAAGAAAGCCAAGTTCTTAATAATTCCAGAGAATTCGAGAATCGGAAATAAATTCAGGGGAAAAGAGTTTGAGTCTGCTTCTGTGACTACAGTCAAAGATCTAGGAGGTTTAAGTTCTTAGACACGACAAGGGATGATTCTGAGCCTTGTGTTTTTTCTCTATCTCCGTCCATCACCTACTACTGTGAATCTAGGTAGTTCTCATACAATGCTTTGCATGATCATATAAATCAAATGACAAACAGATTATCATAGGCGGCTTATGATTCAGTCCGTATTAGAGAAGAAGCATCTGTCATACAAATGTTAATCCTTTGTGGAATGTGATTCAGTAGAAGTTTTAATTCATCCGGATGGAGTGGAAGGTATCAAAAATTCATTGCAGAGTGAACTACTTTGGTTCATGGCGTGGCCTAAAACTAAAATTCAGAAAGAGTAGGAGGAATTTGTATGGAAAGATGTGGGGAATCTAGGTTGGATAAAGTCTGAGAATGTTTTCCTAGCAAAGATACTACAAGAGTACTGTCGAGGCCTATGCTAAAGGAAACTACTTCTCGAAGTACTTGGCTATATGCATTAAAGGAAGACTCTTCTACATGGGGTTTGCTGGTCATCTAATAGTGGCAACGAAATAGAAAGGGTGTTATTAAAGAAAGTGGCGAAATACAAAGAATTAAACGGAACTTGGTAGAAGGTTGTGCCCACTACGGCTTTGGATGATATAAATATATTTCTTGCCTTAAATGCAACTGTGTTCATGCCTTAATCTTCAGAACGTTATGCATCTGTTCCACTATTCTACATATCCTTTCACCATATGGACCTCCCACAGATGGCCATCCTTCAGCTTAAAAAGGTTTATTGGGATGTCATGAATAATTCAAAAGGGGAAGAAAGTTTCAGTTTTTAACTATTGAGATGAGACCACGCGAGTCAGTGCATGGTCCTATTGATGTTTCAATAGAAACAAATGCAGAAAATGATTGGGTCATGATGGAAAGTCTCGGAATGGCACGGTGGTATTAGAAAGCATGTCCCCGGTGCTGTGTTTATTGACTTTGAGTCCACTGTCATTGATAAGGTGAAGAGAGGGAATGTATCACCGACTTCTTCATCCGGGGCAGCATTAAGGAGGATTTCTCTGGCCAGATTGTGAATTATATTGTGGATGACGCTTATAGAATGGGGGAATTTCTTTGGTGGTTCCATTCAGCATGAAGCTACATTTTCCAACATTTTCTATCCATTGGAATCCTTATTGGGGTTGTAGGATTTGAAGCTCCTTTAGGCTCAGTCCTCCTTGTCATTTGTAGACTTTTGAATGTGTCGCTTGTAAAAAATACAGACCTCGGAGAACACAATGCTGGGTTTCTATGTAAATTCATTTGCTGAAACAGGGGACGACCCCACACTTGCTGTCCAGTGTTCCTGTGGATATGTATGGTAAATGTGGTGCAGCTTCAAGTGCTCAACGGCTATTCGATGAAATGTCCCATCGGACATGGTCACTTGGAATTTATTAATGTCTGGTTATTTGCATGTGCGTCGTCCAGAAGTTCCAATCGAATTGTTTTCAGAGATGGTCAAATTTGCCAAAGCGAATCTTTAGATGGGCAGCCTGAAGGAAACAGTAATGAAATAGTCAAGATGTTCTACTGACCGAAGATTTCTTGATAGTTGATACAAGTGCTGAAGTTTTTTTTATTCGTCAGGCTGTTGACTTCCAAGAACAGCAGAATGCTTTTGAAATCAGTCAGGAACATGTTGAAATTGCTGCATCATTGGAGGATTATACTGCCATGAACCGAGCCGAGCATTTCACTTTTGTTTCCCATAGTGCTAAAAGGTGTGGAGTTTCTAGCATCCACCTAAAAATCGAATGAAGAATCCATGTTCGCTCCTCTCATAGAAACAAATAGTTTTCATAGCAAACCAAGTGATCAAGATAATGCAGGCTATAAGAATTTCCCGAAAGCCTTGCAAATGGCCAGGCCAGATGATGAAGCTATTCTCCAAAAGCTGAGGCAAATGCTAGTGGAAATGAGATAATCGAAACAGAATTTATAATGTTCTCCTTCTCTCAATGTTCAAAGGCTGATCTGAACAACACAAGAGTTGCTTGTGTAGTCATGTTAGACATTGGAAACTTTATGCTTGCAGGCTGTGGTTCCACCATATTCTTCACAGGTTTCATCTAATATTCTAGAAGTTCCAAAAAGAAAAAGAAAAATTGATGGTGATTGGATGCATAAACTAGCAATCTGGGATAACTAATCTTTAATGGCAGCTTGTGCTCGCCCTATAGAAGTAACTGCTGGATCTAGGAACTTCGCTATTACAGGTCACTCTCAAATGAATATTGGTACAAAAGAATTGTTGCAGCCTTTTAACACTGAATTTTTGAAGTTTGATACTGGTGATAAACATTTTGATGATGAGAGATTGAAGCAAACTAAAGTATCTGCTTCAAGCAATTTGTCAAATTCACCTTTTGGACATGAAATGGAAGCAGGGATCTTCGCCAAGGTTCACATTGAGAGAATAATTCCATCTCTAAGACTCGGAACCCCATCAAGACCTCTTATCGAAAGTTCTCTTCTTGTTTGATTTCATTGACCATTATAATCATCTGCAGTGTTGGATTCCATTCGAATTCTTCAGGCAAGTCTCTGCATTCAGCACATGGACGTGACAATCAGAATTCTAAAGCAACAATGACAGTCTAGTAGGTTCTGTCCGGGATACCGCTGACAATAGACTGCTAGATTTGCTTGAAGGGAAGCTTGCTGTTCTCCGGTTTCAAATAAAGATCAAAGAGAGAACTAGAAGCTATAGCTTCCAGGTTAGAATCTTCCAATGTTACATCTAAATCTGTCCAAAATGAATCATGCTCTGAGAGCAACCTGAATGTAGATACCGATTTTGTAAACACTATATGAGAAAAGGGCCAAGTGGTTTCAACGGTCTTTACACCATTGACTAGTGGTGGTACCAGCACTTACAGTCAGGTTTTGGCAAGTAGGAACACCATCTATAATCAGTGTTTGACTAATAGTGGCACTAGTTCCCACAGTCAAGCCTTTGTTAATGGCAGTCCCGGAATCAACAGTCAGCTCATCGAAAATGGGAATGCTGGCTTCGACAACCCGATCATTCGTAATGAAGACGCTGCCATGTATAGTCACGCCATGCACAATGATGATATTGATTTGGATGAATACACTCTATGGGACCTTTTGGGAGTAGCATCAAGTGCCTCAATGAACCAGAAGCAAATCTGTGTTGCTCTTCTTGGTTTTATTTCTTTTTTTTAGTCCCCAATCAACGGTGCAAATGTTGTCTTCTGTCCAGATGGTGGTACAAAATCAGGAAGTAAGGCTGAGAACTGCCCCAATGAAGATGATACAAGCAAAGGAACCTGATCCAGAACTGGACCTGATATACAGAGGAAGCTTATTAAAAAATACACTGATCTACTGCAACAACCTCTAATGCTTATTCTTAACCTGGAAGCCACACAAAGGGGGATAAAAACTAAATCTATACAAGAGCTGAAGGTCCTTGGGGATTTTCCTGACAAGTATGGAGAAGAGTTGAATGCAGCTACTGATCTGACAGAGTTCAGTGATAAAAACAGATCTGTATGGTATCCAGATTGGAGAAAGAAAGTAGCTTTTGCCTTGCAAACATTGCAATTGGGAAGGACACCTGAATTTAACATCCCATTTTTGTGTTTTGAGGATGCTCAAGATGTTGAGAATACCACCCAACAGGACTTAGCTTCACCACAATCATGTCTTGTGTACCTGGAACACTGGAGAGAAGTATGGTCTACACTTGAACATGCATGTAGAACTGTGACAGAGTGTGCTGATCTCTGGAAGGATGTAAACAAGAATCTAGGGAAGAGGAGGGCATTGTCTGAACTTATAAAGCTGTTAGAGAGTTGTGGTCTCTCTCGGCACAAGTCCCTATTTTTCGAGGATCAACTCAAACCCAACCAGCCAAGTTGGTTGCTACAGCCATCATATGATGTGCAGCATTTGTTATCAATGCAGGGTAGGCTCCCTTATCAAAATGTTGATCTAGCTGCTTCCAGCCAGTTACAGAGTTTGATCCATGAAGTTTCTGATGTTGAATGGAGTGCGGCAAACCGATATTACTTCAAGAGCATGGCCTCAGTGCAGCTTCTACGACAGATTTGCCTGAATTTTCACAAGGATCTTACGCTTGAACGAGTTAATAGATCAGTCTCCTTTCACGACCATCTCATAATAATACAGCGAGAGCAACAGACTGCAGTTTATCATTTCTCTGAGCATGTGAAAGACCTGAGAAAAAGTGTAGCATCTTTAGAAAATTTGTACTCAAGTTCTACTGCTTGTGATAATGGAACTGATAGCAAGTGCTTTGTTGCCCCAAACTAGCATGCCACACTTAAACACATGTGGCAACAAAAGTAACTGTTCGATAGTTTGTGTTCCATGTTACATGAAGAATCTTTGTTGTTAAGAACGGTCGAGAGTACCCATTTGAGCACTTCTCAACATGTCAAAGGTTCAGCAAATAGGGTTCTTGTTTTCATTGAGAAATTTGTTCTCTCTCAATCCACATACCAGTAGCCACCTTCAATTGCACAAATAGAGGACTTATAGCCAGGAATGAAGCTCTCGCCAGAATAATTCTAATTGCCCGTCAATGACGTTGAAAGCATGAGGAATAACAGTGTTGTGAGTAGAATTGGTACGGTCTCTTTTATCAATCTCTCTGCTTCTATAATGAGGAAAAACGATACTGAAACTCAGAAGAGAGCCCTCCATTTGAAGGACATGTCTAGCTGAAGTGCTGAATTAATTCTATGGTGAAATTTCGGCAATGTGGAAGGAATAATGGCTGCAGAAACTAAAAGTGGAAGGAGCAGAGCAGCATTGTTTTTAGACTTTTTTATGATCACCATGCAGAAAAACAACTCAGTAACTGAAGTTGAGTATATTGACAAATCTGAGAATGTACCTCCAACTGATGGAACTGAGCAGCAACGCAGGAAATCTGATCTGCAATTGAGACCTACTGCCACACTACAAGCTCTAGTTGATGATTCAAATTGTGATCTCGAGAAACTAAAGTTGAATCCAGACGACATTGCTGATGAAATCATGCATCAAACCCTGTGAGCTTTGACTCTGAAACAAATATGGACAGTTCTCTTCTGGTCATGCCAGCAATATACGGAGATCTCTTCACATAACCACCAGCAACGCAATCACAGCCAAACCCCCAAACCTCACTCGCCATGACCGGTTCGGTGCACACTACTTTCTTCCCCTCGCACCCCTCTTGTTTTCCTCATGATTTTACGTGTTTTGAATTGTGTTTTCAAATATCGTTTTCATCCAAATAATCCTGATTTTAGAGAATCATCTTTAGACCTTCTCTAGGCAATAAAATCCAGATTTCAACACCCTTTTGCTGTCATTTTCCTTCCAGCACGCGTTTTCACTATTTTATTTGATTTTCAACTGATTTTCTTGATTTTCAACAAGCATGAACAAACTTCATGATTCCAAGCAATGGAATTTATGGAATCAACTCATGCGAAATTAATTGGGGCTTTGGTGGGGGCCCGACATTCATGATATTATCTTCAATATTGTTTTCTTGATATCTGATTGATTTTTTATTCTTCTCGATGAAATACTTGAATTCGCTTTATATTTATTGTTGAGATATCCTTGTTTCCCATAGACGTGTGGATGCTCGCTAAATCAGGTACGCTCTTCCCACCCTACAACTCTGAAATTCTATGAATGTGTACGTTATCATGAGCCATGACCATGTTTGATGCCACATTTGATTGTGTTAATGCTTGTTTGATCATCTTTGATAAAATACATGTAATGCATCATATTTCCAAACTAATCTCCTATGTTTTATGATAGCGCTTGAGAAGCCGTTTAGGTACGCACTTCGACTTCCTCTTATGGTTTGTTTTCTTGTTATGCATGCAATATTAGAAATCACCTAGCCTATTTAGGTATCCATAATTAACTGATTAATGGCCACACTTCCCCTAACTTTGTCAGTAGAGACCTTTGTAGGGCTTAGAGGGGTGCTACCTCCTAGAGGTACCTTCCCAACAGGTAACTTGATCCCCGGACTTAGACTCGGGTTTTTCAAAGACATGCTTTTTCCAAAAATTATGGAGTCACATTTTAAGGGTTTTTCTTTCTTGTTTTATTTTCCCTTTAAAATAAAAATAAAATAAGTGGCGACTCCAACTTTTTCCAAAAATTAATTTTTCACAAATAAAAAACGAGTCTCGCCGATCGAGTGGGGGCGCACGTGAAAAATGCGGGTCCACACTACCCTTTTCAGATTCTCGCCTGGATTCTACCTTTCCCGGTACTCGCTCGGATTCTACCCTTCTCCGATACTCGCTGGGATTCTACCTTTCACGGTACTCACCCGGATTCTACCCTTCTTCGGTACTCTCCTGGATTCTAACCTTCTCTGGTACTCGGCCGGATTCAACCGTGCTTCGGTACTCGCCCGGATTCTAACCTTCTCCGGTACTCGCCCTGATTCTACCCTTCTCCGGTACTCACACGGATTATACCCTTCTCCGGTACTCGCCCGGATTCTACCCTTCTCCGGTACCCACCGGTATTCTACCGTTCCCGCTACTCGCCCGGATTCAACCCTTCTCCAGTACTCGCCTGGATTGTACCCTTCTCCGGTACTCGCCTGGATTGTACACTTCTCCGGTACTTGCCCGGATTCTACCCTTCTATGGTACTCGCCCGGATTCTACCCTTCTCCTGTACTCATCGGGATTCTACCTTTCCCGATACTCGCCCGGAGTCTACCCTTCTTTGGTACTCTCTCGGATTCTAACCTTCTCTGGTACTGGCCCAGATTCTACCCTTCTCCAGTACTCGCCCGAATTCTAACCTTCTCCGATACTCGCTCGGATTCTATTCTTCTCCGATACTGGCACGGATTTAACCCTTCTCCGGTACTCCCCTGAATTCTACCCTTCTCCGGTTCTCGCCTGGATTCTACCTTTTCCGATGCTCGCCCGGATTCTACCCTTCTCCGGTACTAGCCCGGATTCTAACCTTTTCCAGTACTCGCCCGCATTCTACCCTTCTTCGGTACTCATTTGGACCATTTTTCGGTGCTCGCCCGGATTCTACCGTTCTCCTGTATTCGCCCGGATTCTACCCTTCTCCAGTACTCGCCTGGATTCCAACCTTCTCCGGTACTCGCCTGGATTCCAACCTTCTCCGGTACTCGCCCGGATTCTACCATTCTCCGGTACTCGCCCGAATTCAACCCTTCTCTAGTACTCGCCTGAATTCTACCTTTCCCGGTACTCACCCGGACGCTTTTTCGGTACTCGCCCAAATTCTACCCTTCTCCCGTACTCGCCCAGATTCTAATCTTCTTCGGTACTCGCCCAAATTCTACCCTTCTCCGTAACTCGCTCGGATTCTACCCTTCTCCGATACTCGCCCGGATCCATTTCCAGTACTCGTTCTGATTCTATCCTTCACTGGTACTCTCCCGGATTCTACCCTTCTCCGGTACTCGCCCGAATTCTACCCTTCTCTAGTACTCGCCTGAATTCTACATTTCCCAATACTCGCCTGGACCCTTTTTCGGTACTCGCCCCGATTCTATCCTTCACCGGTACTCGCCCCGATTTTACCCTTCTCTGGTACTCGTCCGAATCCTACCTTTCCCGGTACTCACCCGGACACTTTTTCGTTACTCGACCCGATTCTGCCCTTCACTTGTACTCATCCCGACTCTTTTCCGGTACTCGCCCTGATTCTACCTTTCACTAGTACTCGCCCGGATTCTATCCTTGTCCCGGTACTCACCCCGACCCTTTTCCAGTACTCTCCCCGATTCTACCCTTCACCGATACTTGCCCGGATTCTTCCCATCTCCGGAACATACCGGGATTCTACCCTTCTCCGGTACTCGCCTGGATTCTACCTTTCCCGGTACTCGCCCGGACACTTTTCTCGTATCGCCTAGATTCTACCATTCTCCGGTACTCGCCCGAATTCTACCATCTCCGATACTTGCCTGGATTCTACCCTTCTCCAGTACTCGCTCAGATTCTACCCTTTTCTGGTACTCGCCCGGATTCTACCATTCTCCCAATACTCGCCTCGACCCTTTTTTGGTACTCTCCCCGATTCTACTCTTCACCGATACTTGCCCGGATTCTACCCATCTCCGGAACTCGCCGGGATCCTACCCTTCTCA
>JAJJMF010025322.1:16216-29360 GCA_022058775.1 Vitis hybrid cultivar | reverse complement strand
TCGCCCGGATTCTATCATTTTTCGGTACTCACACTGATTCTACCATTTTGCGATACTCGTCAGGACAGTTTTTCGGTACTCGCACGGATTCTACCATTTCGCGGTGCGCGCCCGGATTCTACCATTTTTCGGTACTGACAGTGATTCTAGCCTTTTTCGGTACTCGTCCGGACAGTTTTCTCGTACTCGCACGGATTCTACCTTTTCGCGGTACTCGCCCGCAATCTACAATTTTCCGGTACTCACACTGATTCTACCATTTTTCGGTACTCGCCCGGACAGTTTTTCGGTAGTCGCACGGATTCTACCATTTTCGGGTAGTCACACTGATTCTACCATTTTTCAGTACTCGTCCGGACAGTTTTTCTGTACTCGCATAGATTTTACTTTTTCCCGGAACTCGCCCGGATTCTATCATTTTCTGGTAATCTCACTGATTCTACCATTTTTCGATACTCGTTCGGATAGTTTTTCGGTACTCGCACGGATTCTACCATTTTGCGGTACACGCCCGGATTCTACCATTTGGCAGTAGTGACACTGATTCTACCATTTTTCGGTACTCGTCGGACAGTTTTCTGTACTAGCACGGATTGTACGTTTTCGCGGTACTGGTTCGGATTCTACCATTTTTTGGTACTGATACTGATTCTACCATTTTTCGGTTCTCATCCTGACAGTTTTTCGATACTCGCACGGATTCTACCTTTTCACGGAACTCGCCCGGATTCTATCATTTTTCGGTACTCACACTGATTCTACCATTTTTCGATACTCGTCCGGACAGTTTTTCGGTACTCGCACAGATTCTACCATTTCGCGGTACACGCCCGGAATCTACAATTTTCGGGTACTTGAACTGATTCTACAATTTTTCGGTACTCGCCCGGACAGTTTTTCAGTACTCACACGGATTCTACCATTTTCGTGTACTCACACTGATTCTACCATTTTTCGGTAATCATTCGGACAGTTTTTCGGTACTCGCACGGATTCTACCTTTTCACGGAACTCGCCCGGATTCTATCATTTTTCGGTACTCACACTGATTCTACCATTTTGCGATACTCGTCAGGACAGTTTTTCGGTACTCGCACGGATTCTACCATTTCGCGGTGCGCGCCCGGATTCTACCATTTTTCGGTACTGACAGTGATTCTAGCCTTTTTCGGTACTCGTCCGGACAGTTTTCTCGTACTCGCACGGATTCTACCTTTTCGCGGTACTCGCCCGCAATCTACAATTTTCCGGTACTCACACTGATTCTACCATTTTTCGGTACTCGCCCGGACAGTTTTTCGGTAGTCGCACGGATTCTACCATTTTCGGGTAGTCACACTGATTCTACCATTTTTCAGTACTCGTCCGGACAGTTTTTCTGTACTCGCATAGATTTTACTTTTTCCCGGAACTCGCCCGGATTCTATCATTTTCTGGTAATCTCACTGATTCTACCATTTTTCGATACTCGTTCGGATAGTTTTTCGGTACTCGCACGGATTCTACCATTTTGCGGTACACGCCCGGATTCTACCATTTGGCAGTAGTGACACTGATTCTACCATTTTTCGGTACTCGTCGGACAGTTTTCTGTACTAGCACGGATTGTACGTTTTCGCGGTACTGGTTCGGATTCTACCATTTTTTGGTACTGATACTGATTCTACCATTTTTCGGTTCTCATCCTGACAGTTTTTCGATACTCGCACGGATTCTACCTTTTCACGGAACTCGCCCGGATTCTATCATTTTTCGGTACTCACACTGATTCGACCATTTTTCGATACTCGCCCGGACAGTTTTTCGGTAGTCGCACGGATTCTACCATTTTCGGGTAGTCACACTGATTCTACCATTTTTCGGTACTTGTCCGGACAATTTTTCGGTACTCGCACGGATTTTACCTTTTCCCGGAACTCGCCCGGACTCCACCATTTTCCGGTACCCACACTGATTCTACCATTTTTCAATACTCGTCCGGACAGTTTTTCGATACTCGCACGGACTCTACCATTTCGCGGTACTGGCTCGAATTCCACCATTTTCTGGTACTGATGCTGATTGTACCATTTTTCAATACTCGTCCGGACATTTTTTCGGTACTCGCACGGATTCTACCTTTTCGCGGTACTCACCCGGAATCTACAATTTTCGGGTACTCACACTGATTCTACCATTTTTCGGTACTCGCCCGGACAGTTTTTTGATACTCGCACGGATTCTACCATTTTCGTGTACTCACACTGATTCTACCATTTTTCGGTACTCATCCGGACAGTTTTTCGGTACTCGCATAGATTCTACCATTTCACGGAACTCGCCCGGATTCTATCATTTTCCGGTACTCACATTGATTCTACCATTTTTCGATACTCGTCCTGACAGTTTTTCGGTACTCGCACGGATTCTACCATTTCGCGGTACATGCCCGGGTTCTACTATTTTCCGGTACTGACACTGATTCTAGCATTTTTCGGTACTCATCCGAACAGTTTTTTCCTACTCGCACGAATTCTATCTTTTCGCGGTACTCACCCGGAATCTACAATTTTCCATTACTCACACTTATTCTACCATTTTTCGGTACTTGCCCGGACAGTTTTTCGGTACTCGCACGGATTCTACCATTTTCGGGTACTCACACTGATTCTACCATTTTTCGGTACTCGTACAGACAATTTTTCGGTACTCGCATAGATTCTACTTTTTCGCGATACTCACCCGGAATCTACAATTTTCCGGTACTCACATTGATTCGACCATTTTTCGGTACTCGCCTGGACAGTTTTTTTGTAGTCACACGGATTCTACCATTTTCGGGTAGTCACACTGATTCTACCATTTTTCGGTACTCACACGGATTTTACCTTTTCCCGGAACTCGCACGGATTCTATCATTTTTCGGCACTTACACTGATTCTACCATTTTTCGATACTCGTCCGAACAGTTTTTCGGTGCTCGCAAGGATTCTATCATTTCGCGGTACACACCCGGATTCTACCATTTTGCAGTAGTGACACTAATTCTACCATTTTTTGGTACTCGTCGGACAGTTTTTCCGTACTCGCACGAATTCTACCTCTTCGCGGTACTCACCCGGAATCTACAATTTTCTGGCACTCACACTGATTCTACCATTTTTCGGTACTCGTCCGGAAAGTTTTTCGGTACTCACACAGATTCTACCAGTTTCGGGTACTCACACCGATTCTACCTTTTTTCGGTACTCGTCCAGACAGTTTTTCGGTACTCGCTCGGATTCTAAATTTTCACGATACTCACCCGTAATCTACAATTTTTATGTACTTACACTGATTCTACCATTTTTCGGTACTCGCCCAGACATTGTTTCGGTACTCGCACGGATTCTACCATTTTTCGGTACTCGTCCGGAAAGTTTTTCGGTAATCGCCCGGATTCTAAATTTTCGCGGTACTCACCTGTAATCTACAATTTTCCGGTACTTACACTGATTCTACCATTTTTCGGTACTCGCCCGGACATTGTTTCGGTACTCGCACGGATTCTACGAGTTTCGAGTACTCTCACTGATTCTACCATTTTTCGGTACTCATCCGGACAAATTGTCGTTACTAGCACGAATTCTACCTTTTCGCGATAAACGCCCGGATTCTACCATTTTTCGGTACTAACACTAATTTGTCGGTACTCGTCTGGACAGTTTTTCTATACTCACACTAATTCTACCATTTTTGTACTCGTCTGGACATTTTTGCGATAAGCGCATGGATTTTACCTTTTATTGGTACTCGCCCGGATTTTATTACTTTCCGGTACTCACACTTATTCTACCATTTTTCGGTACTCGTCCGCACAGTTTTTCGGTACTCGCCTGGATTCTACCATTTTCCGGTGCTCACACTAATTCTAGCATTTTTCGGTACTCGTCCGGACAGTTTTTCCGTACTCGCACGGATTCTACCTTTTAGCGGTACGAGCCCGGATTCTAGAATTTTTCGGTACTCACACTGATTCCACCATTTTTCGGAACTCGTTCTGGACAGTTTTTCGGCACTCGCACGGATTCTATCTTTTCGCGGTACTCGCCCGTATTCTACAATTTTCTGGTACTCACACTGATTCTACCACTTTTCGGTACTCGTCCGCATAGTTTTTCGGTACTCGCACGGATTGTACCTTTTTGCGGTACTCGCCTGGATTTTACTATTTTCCGGTACTCACACTATTCTAGTATTTTTCGGTACTCGTCCGGACAGTTTTTCCGTACTCGCACGGATTCTACCTTTTAGCGGTACTCGCACGGATTCTACCATTTTCCGGTACTGACACTGATTCTACCATTTTTTGGTACTCGTCCGGACAGTTTTTCAGTACTCGCACGGAATCTACCTTTTCGAGGTACTAATCCGGATTCTACATTTTTTTGGTACTCACACTGATTCTACAATTTTTCGGTACTCGCCCGGGCAGTTTTTCGGTACTCGCACGGATTCTACCATTTTCTGGTACTCACACTAATTCTACCATTTTTCTGTTCTCGTCCCGACAGTTTTTCGGTACTAGCACAGATTCTGCCTTTTCGCGGTACAAGCCCGAATTCTATAATTTTTCGGTACTCGTACGGATTATACAATTTTTCGAGACTCGTCTAGACAATTTTTCGATACTCACACGGATTCTACCATTTTTCGGAACTCGTTTCGGACAGTTTTTTAGCACTCGCACGGATTCTATCTTTTCGCGGTAATCGCCCGTATTCTACCATTTTCTGGTACTCACACTGATTATACCATTTTTCGATACTTGTCCAGACAGTTTTTCGGTACTCACACGGATTCTACCTTTTCCCGGTACTCGCTCGGATTCTACCATTTTCCGGTACTCACACTAATTCTACCATTTTTCGGAACTCGTCCGGACAGTTTTTCGGTACTCGCATGGATTCTAGCTTTTCGCGGTACTCGCCCGGATTCTACCATTTTTCGATACTCAGACTAATTCTACCATTGTTCGATTCTCGTCCGGATAGTTTTTTGGTACTTGCACGGATTCTTCATTTTCGCGGTACACGCCCGGATTCTATCATTTTCCGGTACTCACACGGATTCTACAATTTTTAAATACTCGTCCAGAGAGTTTTTCGGTACTCGCCCGGATTCTACCATTTTTCGGTAGTGACACTAATTCTACCATTTTTCGGTACTGACACTGATTCTACCATTTTTTGGTACTGGTCAGGACAGTTTTCGGTAGTCGCACGGATTCCACCTTTTCGCGGTACTCACCTGAATTCTACAATTTTCCGGTACTAACACTGCTTCTACCATTTTTCGGTTCTCGTCCGGACAGTTGTTAGGTACTCGCACGGATTCTACATTTTCGCGGTACTCACCCGGATTCTACCATTTCGCAGTAGTAACACTGATTCTACCATTTTTTGGTACTCGTCCGGAATGTTTTTTGGTACTCGAACGGATTCTTTTTTTTCCCGATACTCGCCCAGATTCTATCATTTTTACGGTACTGACACTGATTCTACCATTTTTGCGTACTCGTTCGGACAGTTTTTCGGTATTCACACGGATTCTACCTTTTCGCGGTACTCGCCCGGATTCTACCCTTTTGCCGTAGTGACACTGATTCTACCATTTTTCGTTACTCGTCCGGAGAGTTTTTCGGTACTCGCCCGGATTCTACCATTTCCCAGTAGTGACACTGATTCTACCATTTTTCGGCACTCGTCCGGAATGTTTTTTGGTACTCGAACGGATTCTTTTTTTTCCCGATACTCGCTCGGATTCTATCATTTTTACGGTACTGACACTGATTCTACCATTTTTCGGTACTCGTCTTGACAGTTTTTCGGTACTCGCACGGATTCTACTTTTTCCCGATACTCGCCCGGATTCTACCAATTTCCGGTACTGACACTGATTCTACCATTTTTCAGTACTCGTCAGGACAGTTTTCAGTACTTGTACGGATTCTACCTTTTCGCGGTACTCGCCCAGATTCTACAATTTTCCGGTACTGACACTGATTCTACCATTTTTGGGTACTCGTTCGGACAGTTTTTCGGTACTCACACTGATTCTACCATTTTTCGGTACTCATCCGGATCTTTTTTTGGTACTCGCATGGATTCTACTTTTTCCTGATACTCGCCCGCATTCTACTATTTTTCGGTACTGACATGGATTTTACCATTTTTTGGTACTCGTCCGGACAGTTTTTCGACACTCGCACAGATTCTACCATTTTCTGGTACCGACACTGATTCTACCATTTTTCGGTACTCGTGCGGACAGATTTTCGTTACTCGCACGGATTCTACTTTTTCCCTGTACTTGGCCGGATTCTACCATTTTTCGTTACTAACGCTGATTCTATCATTTTTCGGTACTCGTTCGGACAGTTTTTTGGTACTCACATAGATTCTACCTTTTCGCGATACTCGCCCGGATTCTACCATTTTGCAGTAGTGACACTGATTCTACCATTTTTCGGTACTCATCCGGACAGTTTTTCGGTACTCGCAGGGATTGTACCTTTTCGCAGTACTCACCTGGATTCTACAATTTTTAAGTAGTGACACTGATTCTACCATTTTTTGGTACTCGTCCGAAATGTTTTTCGGTACTCGTCCAGACAGTTTTTTGGTACTCGCACGGATTCTACCTTATCGCGGTACTCGCCCGAATTCTACCATTTTTCGGTACTGACACTGATTCTACCATTTTTTGGTACTCGCACGGATTCTACTTTTTCCCGATACTCGCCCGGATTCTACGATTTTCCGGTACTGACACTTATTCTACCATTTTTCGGTACTCGTCCGGTACTCGCCCAAATTCTACCCTTCTTTGATACTGGCTTGGTTTCTACCTTTCCCGGTACTCGCCTGGACCCTTTTTTAGTACTCGCCCAGATTCTACCTTTCTCCGGTACTCGCCCAGATTCTACCTACTCCGGTACTCGCCTGGATTCTACCCTTCTTCGGAACACGCCCGGATTCTACCCTTCTCCGGTACTTGCCCGGATTCTACCTTTCTCCGGTACTGATTCGTTTGATTCACCAAACTTGTGATGAAGATCACAAGTACTCTGAAAAGGTCATATCACTATAAAGTGGCACCATCCCCGGCAGCGGCGCCATTTTGATTCCGTGAAAATCCAGTCGGGTCTTTTAATCAAAAACATTTATAAAACCTATGACCTCATACTAGCGTAGCAAAGCTACTATAGCATAGTGGCTCTAGGGTCGAACTCTGGGATGGGTTTTCATTCTACCAGTGATATTAATTCAAAGCTAAATTGGTGCCTTTTCGTTTCAAGGTTAGCTTTAAAAGAAAACATAATCCTTGAATGAAAACGGATGGTATTAAGCTAACCTAACATAAAGTAACTAAAATTAACTAGAAAGAAATTAGAAAGAAAAATGTTTCTTGGAGTTTCGGATCACTAGGCTCAGATTCCTCATACAAAAAGGGAGTTCCGGTCACTTGTTTCTTTTCCTCGCATTAGAGAATTAACATATAGTTAATTCTCTAACCGGTGTTGTACAGATGCTTCCCATTAATGGGTTTAAACACTAAATCCCTCTCACTGATGCACCTTGCAATGGCTCATACCTCTCACCTAGCACTTGCCATTCAAGGTGATCTTTAACCTTGGATTACCCGTCAAAAGCTCGCAAGAGATAACTAATGGATGTCTCCTTGGAGTCCAAAAGCTTACCAAGTGTTGGCTATTCTAGAAAATCCTACCTTCAAACCACCTCCCAAAGGCTCGCAAGAGATAAACTAGTGAATCTCCATGGACGGAGATCACTTGCCTTACCAAGTGTTGGCTCAGGTGATTTAAAGGCGTTTTAAGTTAACTAAAAAGATAAAAACCATTAACGGGTCACACTTTCTCTTCATTAAAAACTAAAACAACAAAACTTCCAATTTATGCATGCAGAAACTTACCTGGCTTTCCTCACTCCAAGAGACAAAAAGCCTAGCCTCTCATCCTCTGAGGAAAAATCCTCAGAGAATGTTTGGCTAGCAAGAAAATGAAAATGAAAGAGAAGGAAAAACAGAGCAAGGCCCTGTATATTCTATATATTTATATATCTATATTACATACTTCTATATATCTATATCTCTATCTGTATATATATATCTATTACAATGGGTGCAAGGGAATATATATAGAGAAGTTTTTCCAACCTTCCTAGCTAAGAAATCTTATGATTGGTGGATTACAAGGAGAAGAATGGAAATTTATACAAAAATATCTAAAAGAAAAGATCTCGTGTGGAGTTGGCAAAACAGAGGAGATTTCGCACCACGCATGGGCTGCTGTGCCAAAATTTCGCACAAGGAAATGTGTTGTGCGAATTTCGCACAAGCTTGGAGTAGTTGTCTTCTGAAGACCATATCTTCCTCATTTCAGCTCCTAATCGTACACGGTTTGAAGCGTTGGATTCTTGACTTCTTGAGCTTTGAAATGGTATATAGAATGTAGAAAATGGACTTTTGAAAGTGCTCCAAAAGTGCCAAAGAAGACTGCAGCTGCTGTCCTCTGTTTTCTTCACTTTGTTTGTTTTTCCTCTTTGCTTCTCTCCTTTACTTGGCTTGTCTTAATGATCCAAAAAGCTGTCAAAATACTAAAACTAGCCACAAATATGATTAGAAGTCATTGCTAGGTCCTTAACATGCCAATTGGGATAAAGATGGAGAACTACTATACAAAAGTGCTTAAAACATAATGAATTAAAGGTATAAAATAGCACTTTTTGGGTAGTAATCAGGTACTCGCCCAGATTCTACCCTTCTCTGGTACTCGCTCGGATTCTCTCCTTCTTCGATAGTCGCCTGGATTCTATCTTTCCCGGTACTCACTCGGACCCTTTTCGGGTACTCGCCGAGATTCTACCCTTCTCCGGTACTTACCCGGATTTTAGCCTTCTACGGTACTCGCCCGGATTCTACCCTTCACCGGTACTCGCCCAGATTCTACCCTTCTCCGGTACTCGCATGGATTCTCCTATTCTCCAATAGTCGCCCGGATTCTACCCTTCTCCGATACTCGCCCGGATTCCACCCTTCTCTGGTACTCGCCAGGATTCTATCCTTCTCCGGTAGTTGCCCAAATTCTACCCTTCTCCGGTACTCTCCCGGATTCTCCTCTTCTCCGGTAGCCTAGATTCTATCTTTCCCGGTACTTGCCCTGACCCTTTTTCGGTACTCTCCGGGATTCTACCGTTCTCTGGTACTCGTCCGGATTCTACCCCTCTTCGGTGCTCGCCCGGATTCTCCCCTTCTCCGGTAGTCGCCGGGATTCTACCCTTCTCCTCTACTCGCCCGGATTCTACTCTTCTCTGGTACTCGCTTGGATTCTACCTTTCTCGGTACTCGCCCGGACGCTTTTTCGGTACTCTCCCGAATTCTACCCTTCTCCGGTACTCACTTGGATTCTAACCTACTCAAGTACTCACCCGGATTCTACCCATCTCCTGTACTCGCCTAGATTCTACCTTTCCCGGTACTTGTCCGGACCCTTTTCCGATACTCGCCCGGATTCTACCCTTCTCCGGTACTCGTCCGGATTCTACCCTTCTTCGGTACTCGCCTACATTCTACCCTTCTTCGGTACTCGCCTGGACTCTAATTTTCACGATACTCGCCCGGACCCTTTTCCGGTACTTGCCCCGATTCTACCCTTCACCGGTACTCGCCCGGATTCTACCATTCTCCGATACTCGCCCGGATTCTACCCTTGTCCGGTACTCGCCCTGATTCTACCATTCTCCTGTACTTGCCCGGATTCTCCCCTTCTCCGGTAGTCGCTTGGATTCTACCCTTCTTCGGTACTTGCTCGGATTCTCACCCTCTCCCGTACTCGCCCGGATTCTAGCCCTCTCCGGTACTCGCCCGGATTCTTTCCTTCTCCTGTTCTCGCCCGGATTCTATCCTTCTCCGGTACTCGCCCAGATTCTAACCCTCTTAGGTACTCGCCCGGATTCTACCCTTCTCCAGTACTCGCCCGCATTGTACCCTTCTCTGGTACTCGCCAGGATTCTATTTTTCGCGGTACTTGCCGAGACCCTTTTTCGATACTCGCCTCGATTCTACCCTTCAACGGTACTCGCCCGAATTCTACCCTTCTCCAATACACGCACGGATTCTAACACTCTCCGGTACTCTCCTGGATTCTACCATTCTCCGTTACTTGCCCGGATTCTACCCTTATCCGGTACTCGCTTGGATTGTACCTTTCCCGGTACTCGCTTGGACCCTTTTCTAGTACTCGCTCGGATTCTACCCTTCTTCGGTAGTCGCCTAGATTCTATCTTTCCCGATACTCGCCCGAACCCTTTTCGGGTACTCGCTGGGATTCTATCCTTCTCCGGTACTCGCCCAGATTCTCCTCTTCTCCGGTACTCGCCTGGATTGTACCTTTTTCGGTACTCGCCAGGTTTCTACCCTTCTCCGGTACTCGCCCGGATTCTCACCCTGATTCGACTCATGGTAGCTTAGCTTTAAAGGCGTATCAACAAAATTTATACCTTAAATAGTATTACTAAAGTAGCCAAGCTACTATAGCATAGTGGTTCTAGGATCGTTCACTAGGAAGGGTTTTCGCAAACACTAGTGATATTCAAATTAGGAAAATAGGTGATTTTCTTATGGATGTTAGCTTTAAAAGAAGATGTAAATGTTTTAGAAAGATTTAAACTAATCTAAGCTAACATTAAAGACTAAAATGAAAGGGTGTAAAAACAAGTTTCTCAAAGATAGGATAGCTATGCTCTGGCTCTTATGCAAATTGGAAATCTCAGGATAGGCTCCTCGCGTTAGGGTTGCAACTATGGTGATGCTTGCTTCCCGAACCGGTATGGATTTAGCAAATCAAGTTTTAATCCTTTAAAATGGCAAAACAGATGGTAGTGAATTTCATCAATGGTTATTCACCTTAGACTTCCTTTGAATGGCTCGTAAGAGATAACTAATGGTCTAAAACCAAAAGCTTACCAAATATTGGCAACTCAAAGTCATTCCAGGTGATAAACTCACCTTTCAATGGCCATTGAAATTGGTTCTAACGGATTAATGTAAAACTTGGAATTGAAAACCTCACCTTCCAATAGCTCGTAGGAGATAACTAATGGATAGAAATCCAAAAGCTTATCAAGTATTGGCCGTTGGAAGTTGTCCAAAGGAAATAAAAACCAAACTTTGCATTAATGAACTTTTAATGAAAAACGACTACCTTACCTTCCAGGTGCGAGAAATTTCCATGGGATTGCATCCAAGTCATCACATAACATCCATACTTTGAGAAACTAAAAGTTTTAGCCAATCATCCTCTGAGGAAAAGCCCTCAGAGGCTGTTTGGCTACTAAGAAAATAGAAATGGGGAAGAACAGGAGAAGAGAGAAAAACAGGGCAAGGCTCTATATAGTCTATATATTTATATATTTATATCTCCATCCGTCTCTGTATATTTTACAATGGATGCACGGGAATATATATAGAGAAGTTTTTCCAACCTTCCTAGCTAAGAAATCTTATGATTGGTGGATTACAAGGAGAAGAATGGAAATTTATACAAAAATATCTAAAAGAAAAGATCTAAAGTGGAGTCAGCAGAACAGAGGAAAATTCACACCACGCATGGCTGTGCGAATTTGGAAGGTGTTGTGCGAGTTTCGCACAAGCTTCGCACAAGCTGAAGGTGTTGTGCTAATTTCGCACAAGCCTAGAGAAGTTGTCTTCCGAAGGCCATATCTTCCTCATTTCAGCTCCAAATCGTACACGGTTTAAAGCGTTGGATTCTTGACTTCCTGAGCTTTGAAATGGTATATAGCATGTAGAAAATGGACTTCTGGAAGTGCTCCAAAAGTGCGAAGGAAGACTGCAGCTGCTGTCCTCTGTTTTCTTCATTTTCTCTTTGCTTCTCTCCTTTGCTTCTCTTTGCTTCTCTCCTTTGCTTGGCTTGTCTTAATGATCCAAAAAGCTGTCAAAACACTAAAACTAGCCACAAATATGATTAGAAGTTATTGCTAGGTCCTTAACATGCCAATTGGGATAAAGATGGAGAACTACTACACAAAAGTGCTTAAAACATAATGAATTAAAGGTGTAAAATAGCACTTTTTGGGTAGTAATCACTCCCCCCAACTAAGACATTGCTAGTCCCTGATCAATGAAGGAGCAAAAAATAAAGAAAAATAGATAATATAATAATTTACAAAACCATGCTGATCACTCCAAAAAATAATCAAGTGGCATGATTGGATCAAACTCTCACATAGAACATGAAAGAAATAAAACTCAAACTTCAATAGGAGCTATCAAATAATTTGCCTAGTCACAATTCATAAAGAGTAGGCATTATGCAATTTTGAGTATCAAAATAATTTCCACTTCCAAAGGACCAACTCTTAATCTTCCAAAAAAATCTATGTGTTATTTATTAGTTTCCGGATATAGTATGTCAAACTAATCTCTCCCCTCAACCTAGTTCTTTTCAAAGCTTAGCAAACTAATCAACCTCCAATAGGCTAAGAACTCACCTCTTTTCTTTCACAATTTTTTTTCTTGTAGGAGTGAAAAACTTAAAGGCATTCTTTTCTAAATTGTCCATGTAACGGGGGTCCATCGATGACTCCCAACCAATTAAGGTTTAGGGCATCAAGCTTTAAGGATCTTTCAACCACTAACTCCTTGGATTTTACCCCGGACTTTTGTTCGGTACTCGCCTAGATTCTACCCCTCTCCAGTACTTCCCCGGATTCTACCTATCTTCGGTACTCATCTGGATTCTATATTTCCCGGTACTCGCCCGGACGCTTTTTCGGTACTCGTCTGGATTCTACCCTTCTCCAGTACTCACCCGGACCCTTTTCTAGTACTCACCCAGATTCTACCCTTCACCGGTAGTCGCCCGGATTCTACCATTCTTAGGTACTCGCCCGGATTCTACCCTTCTCCGGTACTCGCCCGGATTCTACCTTTCCCGGTACTCGCCCTGATTCTACTCATCTCCCCTACTCACCCGAATTCTACCCTTCTCTGGCACTCGCCCGGATTCTACCCTTCTTCGGTACTCGCCCGAATTCTACTTTTCTCCGGTACTCACCTGGATTCTACCTTTCCCCGTACTCGCCCG